>APFE031151146.1:80085-116571 GCA_000404065.3 Pinus taeda
TATATAAAAAACGCTCCGAGATTCGCTCCCAAACCGGGAGCTTCTGAAAATGTCGCTCCCGCTCCCAAGTAACATTCATCTCTTGTCTCTTTATGGTTTATGCATTGGTAATTGTTTGATGAAGATGAACACTATAATAACATAAGTAAAAGAAGATTTTAATCAAAGAAGTAAAAAAAGCATTCACAAGCAGTTAGCTAACATAGAGAAATCACCTAATCTTGATGCCCTAGATTTCTCAACATGGTTTCAAAGCTAAGGTGACAAAGTCAAGGAAGGGCATCTTATCAAGGGACACTCAAGGATCAAATCTCGAGAAAGGTATCGAAGCAAATCTAGAAGATCATCTTGAAGTCAATATCTACAAATAAGTGTCAAAACACTAGATCGAAGAAGAAAGTCTACACCAACAAGAAGTCTTGGATATCTCAAGGGACCATAAAGACTCTACTCAAGTTTAAGGACTTATACATCAAGTTTTCTTTCTAGAGAAGCAAGATCAAGGACGCTGTCATCATCTTCAGAAGTTCTAAGGCAGTTTCCTCTCATTGAAGCAAGGACCTTACCATTATAGAAGGTCATCCAAGAAGAATCAAAAGGTCATCATTGATCATCATCAACAAGGACATCTCCATCAAAGGATCTAAAGTGGTCTCCTTCTTAGTGAAGTCAAGGATCACTCCTAAAGAAAACTATCTTCATTAAGGAGAAGTTTTCTATTCTCTATATCATCATCAACATCAAAAAGCAACAAGGAGAAGGAGCATCTTATCAAGTAAGTATATTTATGTCCATATCTGAATCTGTCAAAATGTATTTTTGCAAGAAAAGTAACAAATTGGTTGGGGCTTCAAACTACCTTGCACGGAAGAAGAGGAAAGATCTGAATCTCATTGAAAATGAGGTTATGGAACATGTCAAAGGATCTATCACCAAACCAACGAAAGAAGATGCTCAAGCACTAGCGAAGTTTATGAAAGGGGAAGTTAGGGCTCAAATGATTCTCATAGAATCCATCAAGGATCCCCTCATTCCAATTGTATCAAAACTCAAAACCTCAAAAGAAATCTATGACAAACTAGTAGAGTTGTATTCCGTAAGCATTGCTAGAGAAGTCATCTCATTAAGGCAAGAACTCTACAAGCTAAAGATGTCGAAGGAAGAAGGAATGGCCTCATCTTTCATGAGGATATCTAAAATCAGGGATTAGCTTCAAGATTTGGGAGAATTTGTCTAATAGAGAAATGACTACCATTGTACTAAATGCACTACCGGAGGAGTGGGGTAACTTTACTTCAAGTATTTATGGGAAGAAAGAAGCTACTCCATTCCAGGATCTATGGTCACTATGCAAGATTGAAGAATCTAGGCTAAAGGCAAAATCTAATGTAGGATCAGGTGAACAAAATCAACCTTATGCTACAATGACAAGAAGAAAGGGGAAATTTGAAAACTCTGGTTCTCAGAAAGAGAAAAGAAACATGGCTAAGATTCAAAGCTATGGATGTCAAGAATATGGGCATTACAAAAGAGATTGTCCTAAGATCAAGAAGGACAATAACAAAAGAGGAAGAGAAGAAGCCCATATCACCAAGGAAGTGGAGGGAGTTGAAAAGAAGACATCCAAGAAAGAGGAATTAAATGATCTCTATTATGATTGAGATAGTCTTTCTCTCATTTCAAGTTTTCCTATTGTAAAGTATAACTATTAGGAATCATGATAGAATGCATCATGGCATCATAAGAAGCACTAGAAACAAGAGCTTGTAGCATCATCATAGAGAAGCATGAAAGATGATTGAAATTAAAGTCCATGGCAGTCACCCATGGAAGGATATAGCTCTTGATAACCTCATTAGTATCATACGTGGTGCTTATGGGAAAAGAAAGAATGGGTCATCTAATACAAGGCTCAACATACATTTGTCAAAAGGAAACATCTGTTGGATGAGGATACTCAAGATCCTCTATTGGAATCTTCGTCGGAAGGTTCACCAATCAAAAGAAGCAAGGGTTTCATCAAGAATTCCAACTTGTGGAATTCATGGGATGATGGTATGATGACAAAAGAGGTGAAGCACATCAAGGGATTGAAGTTCTTTCAATTAAGGAAGTTGTTGAAGGAAGTCTGGATGACATAAAGAAAAATGAGGTATGTATGCTTACATTCGATATTATAGAGTCATGACATATGGTTGCAGATGGATAGACGCTCTATCTCGAGAGAATGATCAAAAGAAAGGATCTCCTCCTTTGAAAGGATGCAGGAAGGCATGTGTCACACATTGTCTAGATGAAATCAACATAATATGTCCTCATATGGAATATGAGGCGGTTGACAGTGATTGGAGGAACTCTGATTAAAATTCCCTGGGAAGAAAAGTGTGTCAAGAAAGAAAGGAAGGAAGAGATCGTGGAATATGCAACCATGGAAAAGCCAATCAACATCCAAGGACTAGAACTTTCTTACTAGGATATCTCCATGAAAGATATGAAGACTCATAAAGTCTTAAAAGGAAAGAAACCCTTGGCAAGTATATATCTTTTGGAGATGTAGCAATACACATGCAGGATGTTGATGCAAACTAGAAGATGTCATGATGAAAGCCAATCACAACGATAATTTTGATTTAGTGTTCATTTCTTACTTGTGAACAAATATTTGGATGGGCTTATGCGGGGCTACCAAGGGACGAGCTATGGATATCTTCCACCACTAATGTCCATGTAGTAGGATGAAAGAACCTTAAGGAAACATGGCAAGAAGATGGCAGCATGGCATGAAGGAAGGCCAGATAGGAACTAATGGATCACTTTCCGATGAAAGGAATAATGACATGACTGACTCATAGATGAAAGTAATGGATGGTCTATGCCCCACAAAGAAGTCCCAAAACATGAAGACTCCTGAATAAAGAAAAGTTTATGACATCGTGAGGAGAAGTTCTTTAAGCAGTTGTGTTAAAATTGGCAACTAGGGCCAAACTCCATGTGGGTCATTTTATTTATGGCAACTAATATTTTTCTTGGATTCCTCTCATTGAGAGGTGTAGGATTGATCTAAAGATCATTCGATTCCGATAAGTATTCATGGAGTTATGAATTTATTTGTGTTATAAGACAATTCGACAAGGTCGGCCAGCAACCAAACTGTCCCCACTTGTGTTCAACGTTTTAGTATAAATAGAGGTGGCCCTCAAGTCATTTTCACACACTCACACTCTTGTGTCTCTCTCTTCGTTCTATTTTGGGTTTTGATGAAGGAGAGATCTACAGGGAGTGCCCTAGGCTCTACGCTGCCCTAATGAAGAAGCCCCAACGCAGTCAATGAAGAAGCCTTAACGCAGTCATGGAGGAAACTTCTATAGCGCAGCAAGGAGAAGTTCTAACTGCCCTAAATGCCGGTCTAGAAGAGACCCTAAGCAGCGGTACTTAAAATCCCTAAATGTTGTCGGAGGAAAAGACATTTAACTGCAGGGAAAGGAGGGTCATGTTGTGCCCTAGCCACAGAGAATAGAAGATCAAACGTAGCACTATAGATGCAGATGAATGATGTATAAAGGAGGCCACAACGTGCCCTAGTCGCATCCAAGGATGAGACCTAATTAGACGTGGAAGACATGCCCTAAACGCTGATGTATGAGGCTAAATCCACAGTTCAGTTTGTGCCCTAGTCACTGTCCAGGTTTGCCCTAACCATAGGCCTTACTCCACAACAAAAGAAGGACTAAATGTTGCCCTACATTCGTTGTTGAAGAAGGCTCCTATATGCTGTATAAAGGAAGCCCAGTGATGCGTTCAGCAATGTTTTAGACAAGTAGATTGCACAGGAAGGAGTGCAAGGTCAGAACCTTAATCTAAGTTCTGGATGGACAGTGTGTGTTGGGCTAGTATTACCATGTGTGGGCAACTATCTTTAGTATAAGGTTATGATTGTGTTGTATGTTATCTTGTGAACATATGACGGTGATATCTTCAGTCTGATGTATGGCATGTCAGATATATATATGCAGTAATGAATGGACAGAGATTCAGTGATGATTGATCAGAGATCCTAGTGTTTAATAATGTTCTTACTACAGTGGTATTTGGATTTATGATTGTATGAAACAATAGTGCCATGATGCCATATCCTGTGATGACAAGTGAAGGACAGTCTTGTGCAAGGCAGAGATAGCCTTCTCTTAGAGGACAATTGCAGACAAATCTGGGGAGAATTTGTGACTGTTAGTTAACTGCACTTTGGACCTGTTAAAGTAGTCTAGCTGCTCTGCTAGGCTGTAAGCCATAGCAAGCAGCTAAGACTGGTGAGTGCAAACAGTTGCAACATATTGGATGCAATGATGGATGCAGCATGATGGGAGCAGCATTAGGTGTAGCTCAGTGATGGAAGCAGCACAATGATGAGAGCAACTCAGTGGATGGGACAACGCAATGATAGGTGTTGCAGTATGAAGTGTATAGCATGGTCATGAGGTCCAACATTGTGATGATGGGCGCAGCATGGTGCAGCACGGTGAGGTGTAGCATGATGACGAGATGCAACACAATAATAAGTGAAGGAGTCACCTTGGAGAATCAATTGAAGCAGCATGTCTTCAACTAATCTCATAAGAGATGATCTATGCTCTTATCTAGATAAGTCAAAAGTGTTGAATTCTATTGCAAATGTATTATCTCTCTCTCTCTCTGTCGAACTATTGAAGAACATATAAGAAGAATTGATCAAGGGTTTCCCCACATTGGGATTTGTCCCTAGCTAGCGCCACATCTTGCGTCCTCTTGTCTTGGCTTGTCTTCTGCAATTTATGTTTATGTTCTATCTACAGTTTACTTTAATAATGATGTGATTGCTAATCTAGAAAAGATATTGAGCTAACTGTTAAAATTAAAATAAATTGCTTTAAGCATAGAACATACCTAAAATTAACATGGTATCAGAGCTGAGGTGAAGACAAAGCCCGAGAAAGAGTCAGAGAGCAATCACCAAAGACAATTGGGAAAGGACAAAAAGATCAATGGATTCCTCATCCCTCTTCAAATTCACCGAAGGTGAAATCGAAGCAGAGAATTGTGAAAATTCTATCACTGCAATAACTGATTTACTTTTCCTACTTATTTCATCATAAGTTATTCATGAAATTACTTCAACAAACATTAAAATAAATATTGTTGCAGATATCACACCGTAATACAGAAACAAACATATGCACACATTGACACAGTTATTTTGGACTAATATCCGAAGAAAAACCCAATGTGGGAAAACCGGCACAGCAAGGGAGGATTTTATTATTCAGCAATTTTCTTAGTACAACACGGTGCCAAACTGGCTTACCCACAAATAGACAAATTTCCAGCACTTCTTCTGAATCCCTTATAGGCCCTACTGACCTCTGCGTCCTGTCAGAAACCCTCTACGTCAGCATGAAACCCTATGCGTCAACCCACTGAGGCTTTGCACATCCTCTCTGGCCTTCTGCGACACTCCTGCAGCTTCTGCGTGAATGACACAGGCCCTTCTGGCTCTGCGCAGTCTCTGTTGCCTCTGCGTGGCATTCCTCTGGCTCTACGTCTGCCTCTTCTGCCTCTGCGCTGATCTCCCGTCTCTCTATTCTGTACTTGGTGCCTCCTGACTGCTCTCTAGACCACTGGTTCAATTTCTCAGCAAACCCTGCTCCAAAAATTGAACTAACTGGTCTCCCTCAGTGTGTTCTCCAAGTGACCCTCAAGCCTCCTCTTATACTTTTCCTGTTGACATCTAAACGACCGAGATTAAGTCCCTAATCAACGGCTAAATTAGATTTGGCTTGATCCATGTCTTTTGGACCATTCTAACACAGATTCATATTAATACACATTAATGTTTTATTTTCCCTAAGTTTAGACTTAGGGACTTCATTAAAAATATTAATTATTTTAATATCTCTTGATCTGTTTAGAATTTGCCCAAACCCTTTTTGGGTATTGGAGATCTCATGTGCCCCAACCTCTCCACCAAATTTAGTGGCTAGAGCACATCCGATGCAACCCCAAATCAACACTCCCTCTTAGCGAGGATTGTGCTCTAGCAATACTCCTAACTGAGTATTACTCTGATCATCCGGTATCAGTACCTGTGCTGATGCTAAGCCTTCCTGCCCAACATCCCCTGCACTGTTGTATCATGTATTGTTGCCCATGGTTCTGCCACTGCTGCATCTATATGATAGCTCCCTCTGCATCTGTGTTGTTGCTGATCCTTTCTCCCAACACTGCATTTGCACTGCAAATCCCTCTGCAGTTGTGTTGTTGTTGGTCCTTTCTCCCAACATTGCAACTCCCTCTTCATTTGTGCTGCTAACAAACTACTTCTGAAAGGGGTTCTTTCCCATCCCCATCTTTTCCCTGAAGTAGTCAAATTTTGACTTTCTAAGGGCCTTGGTGAGGATATCTGCCACTTGTTCCCTTGTAGGAGTGTAGCTCAACTGTACAGCTCTCGTTGGACACAATCTCTGACAAAGTGACACCGGATATCAATATGCTTCGACCTATCATGGAATATTGGATTCTCAGAGAGTTTGATGCAACTCTGATTATCACACATGATCCTGGTCGCCTCCATATTTCTTCTGAATATGTTTACCAGTAGTTTTCTAAACCATATGGCCTCACACGAAGTTGTGCTTGCTGCCATATATTCTGCCTCAAACGAGCTCAGAGCCACGGACTTTTGTTTCCTACTACACCAGGAGGTCATTCTTGATCCAATGTTGAAACAATACCTAGGGGTACTTTCCCGATCCACTGAACTTCTTGCCCAATCTGCATCAGTAAATCCACTCAACCTAATATCCTTCCCCTTAGTGTATAAGAGCCCATAATTAATTGTTTCCTATAAATACCTGAGAACGTGTTTGGCTGCTGCCCAGTGAACCCTCTTTGGTTCCACCATGAACTGACTGAGGGTGTTGACAGCATACCAAATACCTGGCCTGGTATTAACTAGATACATCAAGGACCCTATGAGCTGTCGGTATAGGGTGGGATCGACATCCTTGTCTTTTGATGCACCAATCTTCTTGCAGTTGGTGATCATTGACGTAGCCATAGATCTACAGTCTCCCATCCTGAACCTTTTCAGGATTTTTGTAGCATACCTTCCTTGCTCAAGGAAGATTTCTCCTTTCTACTGCCAAACTGCCAACCCTAGGAAATAGTGCATTCGTCCCATATCCTTCATATCGAACTCTGTGGCTAGACTCTTCTTATAGTCTTCAATGGGTCTAGATGATCCTGTCAAAAAGAGATCATCCACATATAATACTAAGATAAGTGGCTCGTTCTCTACAACCAGATAGTAGAGATTCGGATCCGCGTCACTCTTGACAAACCCCATCTTCTGTAAGTAGCCATTTATTCGACCATACCACGCTCTCGGTGCCTACTTCAGCCCATACAAGGCTTTCTTCAGTCTGCATACATGAGACTTCTTCTCATGAGTCTCAAAGCCCTCTGGTTGTTCAATGTATACCTCTTCTTCTATTACCTCGTTTAAAAATGTTGTCTTGACATCCATCTAATGGATCTCCCATCCCATCTGGGCTGCAAGAGATATCACAGTCCTAATAGATGTATACCTGGCTACCGAAGCGAAGGTTTTCTCATAGTCAATCCCTTACTTTTGAGCATACCCCTTAGCCACAAACCTGGCCTTGTATTTTTCAACACTGTCGTCCGCAGCATATTTGATCTTGTAGATCCATCTTGAACCTACCACAAATCTGTCTTGAGGCCTTGACACCACCTCCCAGACATCGTTTACCATTATGGAGTTATACTCCTCCACCATCGCATCTAGCCAAACCTGATGTCGAGCTGCCTCCTTGAAGTTGGCAGGCTCCCCATCATGAGCTACTAACACCTAATACCTGTCTCGTTGTTTTCGCTCTCTTTTACTGTTCCTTTGCTCTCTAATGAAGTTCTCTGCATCACACAGAATCTGACAAAGTTCCCTGCTGGTTCTTCCTCTACCAACAAGTGCTTCTATTCGCTCCTCCTCCTCATCCTCAGAATCTTCCTGATCTAAGGAAGAATTCTTCACTTTCGTTGGTTGAAGAGGCATGACCAATGGATCCTCTTTCGACTGCTCCTCAGAAGGCATTTCGCGAGATCTTCTGAAAGCTCTGTCCTCCATGAACTTTACATCTCGTCATACTACTACCTTCTTGCTTCCTGGAAGATAGATTTTGTATGCCTTAGCATTCTCACTATATCTTGCCAGATGCCCCTTTTCTGCAGTGTGATCCAACTTCTTCCTCTTTCTTCAAGTATGCGACAATATGCTAAACTCAAAAAATATCCTGAAATGACTGACTTCAGGCATCTTCCGAGTGAAGACTTTCCCTGGAATAATCTTGCCCAATGCCCGATGAGGAGTCCTGTTCTGAACGTAGACAATTGTGTTGCATGCTTCCGCCCACAAGAACTTTGGCATATCCTGATCATACAGCATGGCCTTAGCTGCTTCTACAATAGTCTTGTTTTTCCTTTCTGCCACCCCATTCTGCACCGGATTGTAGGGAGTTGTCCACTCTTTTCTGATGCCCTCCTTAGCGCAATAATCAGTGAAGTCCTTATCGACATAATCTCCACCATTATCTGAGCACAAGACTTTTATTCTCTTGTCAAATTCTCCACTAGAGCCTTGAACTCCTTGAATTGACAGAAAACCTCATCCTTGGTTTTCAGAAAATAGATCCAAGTTTTCCTCGAGTGGTCATCAATGAAAGTAAGGAAATACTCGGCACCACTGAGAGCTTTGACGGACATAGGTCTATAGATATCTAAGTGTATCAATCCTAGTACATTCTTAGCCATGTGGTTGCTCCTAGGAAATGTCGCTTTGGCATACTTTCCTAGAGTGCATCCCCTGTATACATCATCTCGTTCCGTACTCAAATCCAGAACTCCTGTTACAGTGCTCCTGAGAATTCTCAGAGCTCCATGGTGCAAGTGACCCATTCTTATATGCCATAGTTCGTTCAAGTCTTTGTCCCCATGATTGCCTATTAGTGCCATTGGAGATTCTAGTTGTAATCTATACAAACGATTACTTTTGATCCCGATCTACACTTTCTTTTTCCAGCTCGGGTGTTTGACATATACATTTTCCTTGATGAAGTAAACGTCATAGCCCTTGCCTTGTAGTTGTGACACAGAAAGTAAGTTCATCCCCAATCCTGGTACATGCAGCACATTCGTCGCACGAAACCGCTCTTCTGATTATATCTTAAAAACTATGGTACCCTTTCCTACTGGAGTACACTTTGCCTTGCTCCCCATATTGATCAGAAAATTCATCTTCTCTTCTCGATATTTCGAGAAACACTCCTTGATTCCTGTCATATGCCATGAGGCTCCACTGTCTATATACCACAGTTCTAATGATGCAGCACTAGTCATGCACGCCACTTCTTCTTCCAACCTGGAAGCCAACATAGAGAAATCGAAATCTCTCTCTCTCTTGTGCAATCTTCTGAAAATCTGTGTGAGTCCCCTGAGGTGGATGCCTCTGCATCGTGGTCTCAACCCATAATTGATTTTCTCTCTGCTTACTTGCTCTAATACCATGTGAAAATTCTATCACTACAACAACTGATTTAGATTTCCTACTTATTTCATCATAAGTTATTCATGAAATTACTTCAACAAACATTAAATAAAAACTGTTGCAGATATCACACCGTAATACAGAAACAAACATATACACACATTGACACAGTTATTTTGGACTAATGTCCTCGGAAAAACCCAATGTGGGAAAACTGGTGCAACAAGGGAGGATTTTATTATTCAACAATTTTCTTAGTATAACAAGGTGCCAAACTAGCTTACCCATAGATAAACAAATTTCTAGCACTTCTTCTGAACCCAGCATAGGCCCTACTGACCTTTGCGTCATGTCAGAAACCCTTTGCATCAGACTCAAACCCTCTGCGTCGCCCACTAAGGCTTTGCGCAGCCTCTCTGGCCTTCTACATCACTCCTGCAGCTTCTGCGTGGATGACGCAAGCCCTTCTGGCTCTGCGCAGTCTCTGTTGCCTCTGCGTGGACTCCTCTGGCTCTGCATCTGCCTCTTCTACCTCTGCACTGATCTCCCATCTCTTTGTTCTGTACTTGCTACCTCCTGACTGCTCTCCAGACCACTGGTTCAATTTCTCAGCAAACCCTACTCCAAAAATTGCACTCACTGGTTTCTCTAAGTGTGTTCTCCAAGTGACCGTCGAGCCTCCTCTTATACTTTTACTGTTGACATCTCAATGGCCAAGATTAAGTCCCTAATCAATGGCTAAGATTAGATCTAGCTTGATCCATGTCTTTTGGACCATTCTAACACAGAATCATATTCATACACATTAATATTTTATTTTCCATAAGTTTAGACTTAGGGATTTGATTACAAATATTAATTATTTTAATATCTCCCGATCTATTTAGAACCTACCCAAACCCTTTCTGGGTATTGGAGATCTCATGTGCCCCAACCTTTCCACCAAATTTTGTGGCTAGAGCACATCCGATGGCACCCCAAATCAACAATATTATCAAAATGGCACAGATGAAGCTTCTGAAAGCCTACCTAAAGGTCACTTCAATGAGAAGTCCAAATCTAAGGGTGGAAGGAAAGCAAATGCCTTGTTTGTAATAAGTTCAACCATTATGCAAAGGAGTGTCCAAATGGTAGGGACACATCACTTGATGATGATAACAATCATTCCAGGGACATCTTCAATGATCAAAGGAATGACAAGTAATGCAGGTCATCAAGGAAACGGCTGACTCTTCAAGAAAGCAAGGAACTCAACGTATGAAGAATCAAATGTTGTTTCTGATAAGATAAAGAAGCATTATCTTGTATTGGCCCTCTCCTTCAAAATCTGTGGGAGCCTGGCTTATTGATTATAGTGCTTCAAGGCACTTAATCAGATAGAAGGGTGATCTCTCTAATTTAGTAGAGATGGAAACAATCGTGGGATTATACTTGGAGCCGATGCAACCTATCCTGGAAACGGTGTAGGGACTATTACCCCTCAATTGAATGAGGGTAACTCGAGTTATTTACATAATCTCTTTTATGTACCTGATTGCAAGAAGAACTTGGTTTCCATTTCGGCAATGGAAGTTGAAGGTTTCAAGGTGGCATTCGTTGATGGAAAGGAACGTGTTTGAAAATAGAATTTTCTAAGATGCTTTTACTCATGGGTTCAGGGTTGGAAATTTGTATCAAGTTGTAGGATGGTCCATTGGAGACCATGTCAGTTGTCACATCTCATCTATAGCACTGCAAGTCTACTTATTATGGGGCCCTACTCGATGTGAGTTAGATGGTGACAGGGATGCCTGAATTCAAGAAGAGCATGAAGGTACATGTCCAAGATGTACCAAAGGAAAATCTTGCAAGGGGACCATTCCCCTCATGTAACAATTCCACAGGTTTGGAACAACCCAAGGGGTTTGAGATTCATGATCGGGAATCTCATGTGTGCAAGTAGAAGAAAGCCCTTTATCGCTTGAAGCAAAACACCCCAGGCTTAGTATGAGAGGATTGATAGTTGTTTGATGAAGCTGAGATTCACTAGGAGTGAAGTCGATCCAAACCATTCCTCGAAGATTGCGGATGATAGACCTCTCATACCGGCACCTTTTAAGGACAACCTATTTCTGACAGGTGCGAACCCTCGCATGTGCAGAAGTAAAAGGGAGTTGGATTCCGAATGTGGAATGATAAATTGCAAGCACGTGACTACCTCGAGGATCTTAACTTTCAGAAGTTATATTGTAGTGATGTCGGACCTAATTTAGGAAATGCCTCTGAGTTTCATAAACTCATTCACGTTGATGTTCTTGGTGAACTTCCATCCGGACATATGTTTTGCAGTTAGCATGATGAGCTCATATATGGTTGAGCCTCACTGGATTAGTGCCAAGAATCTTGTGAGATATCTTCGGGGCACAATCTCTCATGGATTGAGATACACTGCCGGAAATGTGAAGCTGCATGATTATTCAAACGTCGACTGGGCAAGCAATGTACAGGATCACAAGAGCACTTCTACGTGTTGATTCTCATTGGGTTCTGCTCGATATCCTGGATGAGCAGGAAGTAGAAGACGGTTGCTTTGAGCACCGCTGAGACCAAATACATAGCTACGAGTATGACCACGTGTGAAGCTCCCTGGTTGTGGGAGCTCTTCAGTGAGCTGTTTGTACACATGATGGATACCACTGTGATCTTCTGTGTCAACCAGGGGGGGGGGATTCGATTGTTGATGAATCCCATATTCTATGATTGCTCCAACATATAGACATCATATACTACCTTATCTGGGACATGGTACATCGATGAACGAGGAGGTTCCATCGCATTGAGACTGATGTACAAGTCGTAGTGATTCTGTCAAAGCCCTGAGGAAAGGTCATATTTGTGGCTTTCTCGAATGACTTGGAGTCGTTGATGAGCTCTGGGAGCTCTGGGGAGGCTTGGGGTACTTCTTGGAGCAACAAGCGACCATAGGGAAACTCACCCTCCCCTAATGGTGCGTTGTGTACAGGGTGAATGGTTCAGCCTTCCCGTGTGATACCCCGTGGCAACTTAGGGACAAGATGAGTGGTTCTCCTATCGAGGCATCCTACCCATGTAGTCTGGGACTCATGGGAAGTACCTCTCATCTGGCCAATGAGCAAGGAAATGGGGTTAGGGACCATAGTAGTACTATTGATGGATGCATCGTTGTATCTACCGTACTCCTATGCTAGGATGACCTCTATTGATCTGGGATCAATGAAACTGATCTGGGATTAGTATGAGTGGTTTGAGACACTCTCTTGTGATATTGATCTAGGATCAATGAAACTGACTTCGAGTCAGTGAGAATGATATGACTCACTCTCTTGGAAATAATCTAGGATCAGTAAGAGTGGTATGACACACTCTCTTCATATGGAACTGACTTCGGGTCAATAAAGAATGGTATGAGACATTCTCGATCAATTCTTCTTCTTCATGGTTCAGTAGAGCATAGTAGAGCAGTGCAGGGCACTGATGGTAGAAATAGTACAATCGGACAGATGGATTAGCAGACACAGTTCTCCCTAGTTGAAAGCAATGTTTTTGAAACCGTTTTTAAAAACCGGTTACCGGTCAAACCGGCCGGTTAGCAAGGCTGCCGGTCCGAACCGGCCAAAAAACCCGATTTGATAGGGCATCTCACATTTTTTTAGCCCTAACCGGTGAAAATTGGCCGGTTTAGGACGGAACCGGCCGGTTTTAGCCACGCCCACCGAAACATGCAAAAAGGCGGATTTTGACTGTGGTTTAGGGGTTTTGGGGGGGAGGTAAAGGTGTTTTCCCTCCAAAAACACCCTCTCCAAGCTATAAGAGACCCCTCTCACTCTCATTTGTCTCACACAACTGATTTGGAGTGTTTGTGAGTGTTTGTGAGCTTGGAGAGTGTTAAGTTTTCGCTGAAGTAGTCATCTTGGAGTTGGATTGGAGCTATTTTAGAGATAGTGTGTAGCTATCAATGGAGTTGCCATCTTCAAGAGGAGGCTAAGGAAGCTAGTTTGCATTTCCAGGTAGTCATCATGCCTCCAAAAGCCGGAGATACTACATGGGCTCATTGTGATATGATTGATGGCAAAATTATCTGCAAATATTGCCAAAAATCCATTCAAGGAGGAGGTATTAATAGGTTCAAGCAACACTTGGCTGGGATAGGAGACCATGTAAAGCCATGCGAAGCACCAAATGAAATAATAGGGCATATTAGGGTAGAATACCTTCAGAAGTTTGAGACTCAAGTCACTGAACCAATAGAGAAGTTTTTGACTACAAAGTTTGGGAGTCGAGACTCAACAAACTGAGTTTGATCATGATGACTCATGAAAAGTTTCAAGTGATAATGTTGATCACTATTATAGTATTATCATATATGTAGACTGGAGCCTTGTAGTAGGCCACTGGCCCCATAGTTTGTAGGCTTTGTTTTTGCATTCTAGAGGCCATTTACAGCCTCATTGCTTATGTATTTTGTCGATGATATGTACTGCACTCGGTGCCATTTTGATATATTCACCTTTACATGGTATATAAATGAGCAATCTTTGCATATTTTGTCTCTATTGGCTTGGAATCATGGTTTTAAATCTTAAAAATAGTTTTTTTATTAAAAAATAATTATTTAATGTATTTTTCTAAAACCAGTTCATTTAGACCAAACCAGTCCCGGTTAGACTGGTTGCGGTCAATAAACCGGTTCATTAGGTGGACCGGTCTGGTCACCGGTTCCGGTTTTAAAAACATTGGTTGAAAGGGAGTGTTAAAATTGGCAACTAAGGCCAAACTCCATGTGGGTCATCTTATTTATGGCAGCTGATGTTTTTCTTGGATTCCTCTCATTGAGAGGTGTAGGATTGATCTAAAGATCATCCGATTCCGATAAGTATTCATGGAGTTATGAATTTATTTGTGTTATAAGACAATTCGACAAGGTCGGCCAGCAACCAAACTGCCCCCACTTGTGCTCAATGTTTTAGTATAAATAGAGGTGGCCTTCAAGTCATTTTCACACACTCACACTCTTGTGATCTCTCTCTTCATTCTGTTTTGGGTTTCGCTGAAGGAGAGATCTAGAGTGAGTGCCCTAGGCTCTATGCTGCCAATGAAGAAGCCCTAACATAGTCAATCAAGAATCCTTAATGCAGTCATGGAGGAAACTTCTATAGCGCAACAAGGAGAAGTTCTAACTGCCCTAAAAGTAGGTCTAGAAGAGACACTAAGCAGTTGTCCTTAAAATCCCTAAACGTTGTCCTAGGAAAAGACATCTAACCACAGAGAAAGGACGGTCATGTTGTGCCCTAGCCGCAAAGAATAGAAGAATTAACGCAGCACTATAGACGCAAATGAATGACGTATAAAAGAGGCCACAACGTGCCCTAGTCGCAGCCAAGGATGAGGCCTAACTAGACATGGAAGACAGGCCCTAAACATTGATGTATGAGGCTAAATCCGCAGTTCAATTTGTGCCATAGTCACTATCCAAGTGTGCCCTAACCGCAGGCCTTACTCCACAGCAAAAGGAGGACTAGATGATGCCCTACATCTGCTGTTGAAGAAGGCTCCTATACGTTGTATGGGACAACAGATTGCATAGGAAGGAGTTCAAGGTCAGAACCTTAATCTAAGTTCTGGATGGACAGTTTGTGTTGGGCTAGTATTACCATGTGTGGGCAACTATCTTCAGTATAAGGTTATGATTGTGTTGTATGTTATCTTGTGAACATATGACTGTGATATCTTCAGCCTGATGTATGGCATGTCAGATATATATATGCAGTAATGAATGGACAGAGATTCAGTGATGATTGATCAGAGATCCTAGTGTTTAATAATGTTCTTACTACAGTGGTATTTGGGTTTATGATTGTATGAAACAACAGTGCCATGATGCCATATCCTGTGATGACAAGTGAACGACAATCTTGTGGAAGGCAAAGATAGCCTTCCCTTAGAGGATAATTGCAGACAAATCTGGGCAGATTTTGTGACTGTAAGTTGACTACACTTTGGACCTGTTGAAGGAGTCTAACTACTCTACTAGGCTGTAAGCCATAGCAAGCGACTAAGACTGGTGAGTGTAAATGGTTGCAACATATTGGATGCAGTGATGGATGCAGAATGATGGGCGCAGCATTAGGTGCAGCTCAGTGATGGGAAAAGCACAATGATGAAAGCAGCTCAGTGATTGGGAGCAGCACAGTGACAGGTGTTGCAGTATGAAGTGTACAACATGGTCATGAGGTCCAACATTCTGATGATGGGTGCGGCATGGTGCAACACAGTGAGGTGCAGCATGATGACAAGATGGAACACAATGATAGGTGAAGGAGTCACCTTGGAGAATCAATTGAAGCAGCATGTCTTCCATTGATCTCATAAGAGATGATCTATGCTCTTATCTAGATAAGTCAAAGTGTTGACTTATGTTGTAAATGTACTCTCTCTCTCTCTCTCTCTCTGCTGAACTATTGAAGAACATATAAGAAGAATTTATCAAGGTTTTCCCCACATTGGGGTTTGTCCCTGGCTAGCGCTGCATCTTGTGTCCTCTTGTCATGGCTTGTCTTCTACGATTTATGTTTATGTTCTATCTATAGTTTACTTTAACACTGATGTGATTGCTAATTTGGAAAAGATATTTAGTTAACTGTGAAAATTGGAATAAATTGCTCTAATCATAGAACATACCTAAAATTAACAAGTTGGTTGTCCCATCATCTCCACCTGACGAGATGCTATAGGTCCCTAATTAAAAGGGGCCCTGGAAACAAGTTTCTTACTTCATAGGACTTGGAATCAAAATTTCTAAGCCAAGAGGGACCTCAGGTACACTCCTTCTTAAAGAATGAGTACATTCCTTCATTGGAATAGTTATGTCCTCCCTAATTAAGAGGGAGAGATAAACACATCATTTTTATCTTCACTTGGGAAGACATAATGGAGGATTAGGTAAACATTTAGCATCTGAGGCTCTTTGACGATGAGTTAGGGCATCCAATATAAGAGTAGTCGTAGAGGACCGATATTCTTTGAGGAATGGGAATCCAAGATAAGAATAGCCCTGGCAGAACACACCCCGAGAACCCGAGTGGGGTATGTTCCGAGAGAGACAATGATGACGATGTTTATACATCATTGGTCTCATGAGCATTGAGCTCAGATCTTGTGTAAAATAGAGTTGTTAGTCAAGGTCTTGCTATGTGACAATGCTAGTTGATATGATGCTAAACAGATGGGTTACCAATCCGACTCTTCTTATGAGAATTCTTCAAATTGAGAATGTCCAAGTACCTTGTATGGATTATGAATACCTCCCTAGTTAAGAGGGAGTGTTGAAAAGTGTAACTAGATTCAGTCTTCAGAATGGCACTTGTAATTGTGATTTTATGTAATTGATATAAATAAGAAAATAAAATTCTTTTGTACTACTTGAATCATGGGTTTTCATGATCAAGGAATTTTATTTTAGTTAAGGTTCCCATTGTGAACCTTGAAGTTTTGTCATCAAGTCATAAAAGTCAAATTTAGTCAATGTCATGTATAAAGGACCCTTCTTGGGCATGTTACATTTTTGTATGTCATTAAGAGAATAAGAAGGCCTCCAAGACCAAGCAAAAGCATCTCCTTCAAGTCGGCTACAAGATGGAATAAATGATCTTCACCAAAGGAAATGTCAGCTCACCCTCACTCAAGTCGGCTTATTTGATGAGCAAACCATTATAAATAGGGCAGCTTGGCTTTCATTTGAGGCAGAGATTTTCGATCAAGCAAGTCTACGATTAGGAGTGCAAGAAACACTTAGAAAGGAGTCTTATAGCTTGCGAAAGGAAGGAAGGAAGATTGAGATTGAGATTGTTTGGGACTGTTTTAGGGTTGATTTCCACTCACATGTGTGAAGAAAAGAGTGTCACTGTTGCAGAAAAGGGTCGACGTCTTCCCTGCTATGATATGTTAGAATTTCTGTGTTTAACTCATTAGAAATTCTTCCTGTACTATCTGATTTATTTCTTCCTACTTGTTCAATTATTTAACAAGTTATTTACCATGTAAATACTGAAAACAAATAAATACAATGTCAACACATACAGATCATCAACTAAAAGTAAACAAGCACACAAGTGACAGTTGTTTTTGGACTAATATCCCCGGAAAAACCCAATGTGGGAAAACCGATGCAACTATTCAGAGGGTTTTATTATTATGCAGTTTCAGAATACAACCTCAGTGTCAGAAATGGCTCACCCAACAGAGAATTCCCTCGGCAGTAGTACCTCTCAGTCGGAGACAGATATTTCGATGAAATCACTGGATGAACGATCCCGCAGCAACAATGCAACTTTTGCTGCTCTGCGTCACCCTATCCGACTCTCTAGCTCCCAGTCTGTCCCACGAAATCCTCCAACGCTGCCTCTAGGCCTTGCGTCAGCCTCTCTGGCCTCTGCGTTAGCTTCTGGATCAACCCCTAGATCCTTTGCGTCTCACACGCTGGCCTCTCTAGCTCTGCGCAGCTCCTGGCTGCCTCTGCGTGACCTCTAGCTGGCTTTGTGTCAACCTCTCACGGCTCTGCGTTGATCCTCTTGGTACTAACTATGCCTCTCTGCTATGCTGCAACTCATATCATTCACTCGGTTTCCTCAACAAACCCTGCCCCAAAAAGTCGTGATTCTTGATCAACTTGGTGTGTTTTCCAACTAACCCTCAAGCCTCCTCTTACACTTTTCTTGTTGGTTCATCAACGGTCGAGATTAAATCTCTAATCAATGACTAAGATTAGGTTTGGCTTGATCCATGACTTTTGGACCCTTCAAACAGAGTTTTATATTAATACCCTTTAATATTTTATATTTCCCAAGTTTAGACTTAGGAACCCCAATAAAAATATTAATTATTTTAATATCTCCTAAACTAGTTACAATCTGCCCAAACCATTTCTTGGTCTTGGAGATTTCTTGTGTTTTAGCCTCTCCACCAATTTTCATGGCTAGAGCACATCCGATGCTACCCCAAATCAACATGATAGAAGTCGAATCAAGAAGTATTTGAGTCAATTCATCAAGCCAAGTTGGAGAAGAAAGCCATTCAGTCCAAGCGAAGAGATTAAGGGGTTGAATCACCATATATCTCTCATATGCGCTACAACTAGGGTTTCCAAGGAGGCTGAAATAGAGTGCAAGTCTGAAGCAAAAGGAAGTTGAATTCTGAAGGGTAGTCAAGAAGGAGGAAGGAGTAGAGGTTTGAGTATCGTTGACCAAAGAGAAGAAGGATCTCATCAAGGAAGCTTTGTGTCTTGGTCTTGGAGTGGCAAATAGATCAAGGGTCTTCGTCTTGCTCTTCACCAATTGAAGTTTCTATAAGAAGAAGTATTCGTTTGGGTTTTCCTCTCAATTGGGAGAGGTTTTGGCCTTGGTTGATAGCCTACATTGTGTCTCTTATCTCTTTATGGTTTATGCATTGGTAACTGTTTGATGAAGAATAACACTATAATAGCATAAGTAAAAAAAGATCCTAATCTATGGTGAACAATGTCTAGGAGGTAGTGCCAAGGCCTCAGGATAGATCAATGGTAGGTTCAAGATTGATCTACAAGATCAAATACGTTGCAGACGACAGTGTTGAGAAATACAAAGCCAGGTTTGTGGCTAAGGGGTATGATCAAAAGGAAGGAATTGATTACGACGAGACCTTCGCCCCGGTAGGCAGGTATACGTCTATTAGGACCATGATATCTCTTGCAGCTCAGATGGGATGGGAGATTCATCAGATGGATAACAAAATGGCTTTTCTGAAAGGGGTAATAGAAGAAGAGGTATACATTGAACAGCCAGAGGACTTTGAGACACATGTGAAGAAGTCTCATGTAGCAGGTTGAAGAAAGCCTTGTATGGGCTGAAACAGGCACCTAGAGCATGTTATGGTCGAATCGATGGCTACTTGTAGAAGATGGGATTTTTCAAGAGCTACGCGGATCCAAATCTCTACTATTTGGTTGTAGAGAATGAGCCGCTAATCTTAGTATTGTATGTAGATGATCTCTTTTTGACAGGATCATCCAGGCTCATCGGGGACTGCAAGAAGAATTTAGCCACAGAATTCGATACGAAGAATTTGGGACAAATGCATTATTTCCTAGGGTTGGAAGTTTGGCAGCAAAAGGGAGAGATCTTCCTTGGGCAAGGGAGATATGCTACAGAAATCCTAAAGAGATTCAGGATGGAGGACTGTAGACCCATGGCTACTCCAATGATCACCAACTGGAAGAAGATTGATGCATCAGAGGACAAGGATGTTGATCCCACCTTATATAGGCAACTCATAGGGTCCCTGATGTATCTGGTCAATACCAGGCCAGACATTTGCTACATTGTCAACACCTTAAGTGAATTCCATTTGACAAGATCATCCAAACTAAAAGAAGAATTTAGATACAGAATTCGATATGAAGGATTTGGGACGAATGCATTATTTCCTAGGGTTGGAAGTTTGGTAGCAAAAGGAAGAGATCTTCCTTGGGCAAGGGAGATATGCTACAGAAATCCTGAAGAGATTCAGGATGGAGGACTGTAAACCCATGGCTACTCCAATGATCACCAACTGGGAGAAGATTAATGCATCAGAGGACAAGGATGTTGATCCCACCTTATACAGGCAGATCACAAGGTCCCTGATGTATCTGGTCAATACCAGGCCAAACATTTGCTACATTGTCAACACCTTCAGCCAGTTCATGGTGGAACCAAAGAGAGTGCACTAGGCAGCAACCAAACATGTTCTCAGGTATTTACAAGGAACAGTCGATTATGGACTCTCGTACACCAGGAGTAAGGATATCAGATTGAGTGGATTTACTGATGCAGATTGGGCAGGAAGTTCAGTCGATCGGAAAAGTACCTCTGGTATTATTTCAATATTGGATCATGAATGACCTCCTGGTGCAGTAGGAAACAGAAGTCCGTGGCTCTGAGCTCATCTGAGGCAAAATATATGGCGGCAAGCACAGCTTCATGTGAGGCCATATGGCTTAGAAAACTGCTTGTGAAGCTATTCAAAAGGAATATGGAGGTGACCAAAATCATGTGCGATAATCAAAGTTGCATCAATCTCTACTAAGAATTCAGTGTTTCATGATAGGTCGAAGCATATGGATATCTGGTATCACTTTGTCAAGGACTGGGTCCAACGAGGAGCTGTACAGTTGAGCTACACTCTTACAAGAGAACATGTGTTGGACATCCTCACCAAGGCCCTTGGAAGGACAAAGTTTGACTACTTCAGGGAAAAGATGGGGATGGTAAAGAACTCATTTCAGTAGTAGAAATGGGAGTGATAACAACACGGATGCAGAGGGAGTTGCAGTGCGGATGCAGTGTTGGGAGAAAGAACCAGCAGTAGCACGGATGCAGAGGGAGTTGTCGTACAGATGCAGCAGTGGCAGTGGCAGAGCCATGGGCAGCAGTACGAAATAGAGAGAACGGATCAACCACTCGAGATCAGCGTTGAGGCAAGAGAGGCAGATGCAAAGGCAGCAGGAGACTACACAGTCACTAAAGGGCCCGCGTAGGTGACCCAGAGAGGCCCAAGGCTGACGCAATCAAGCAAGGGCTAACGCAGAGTGTCTGGGAACCACGCATAGGTCAGCCAAGGTGACGCTGGGACTAGGAGAAGTGTTAGAGAATTTTTCTCTCTGTCGGTAAGCTAGTTTGGCAACTTGTTGTACTGAAGAATTGTTAAATAATAAAATCCTCCCTTGTTGCATCAGTTTTCCCACATTGGGTTTTTTCGGGGACTATTGTCCAAAATATCTGTGTTAATATATTGATTCTTGTACATGTGTTTGTTTCTGTATTACGATGTGATATCTGCAACAGAATTTATTTTAATGTTTATTGAAGGAATTTCATAAATAACTTATTGAAGAAAAAGTAGGAAAACTAAATCAAATGTTGCAATAATAGAATTTTCACAAATTTGTATTTATTCATAATTATGTACTTACATGTGTTTTGCAGGCAGAGGTAAGTTGAAGGGTATTTTGTTTTGTTTTGGGATTGGTTTCGCTAGGCAAATTTTACATGCAGGTAAAAGAAGATTCAAGTACAACTTCAAGCAAGAATTCAGAAGTATCAAATCAAAGGAAGCATTGCAGCAGGACATCCTTTGAAGACATGACAGCCATCTGTATATTGTGAAGAAGTGTTAAGGCCAAGATTCATCATTGTAAAGTTGTAAAAGAGTCATTTGTAAAAGTGTCATCACTGGAAGAGTCATTTTGTAAGAGTCAATTTGCCTAGAGTTGAAAAGGCAATACTGGGAGGTATAGGAGTCTTTGTTGGGATGATGCCATGGTTGGGTTACAGGTCATAGTGTGATTGGGTGTTCGGTCAAAATCACTATAAATCATATTATATCGTGGATCGTTGTCCTTGGTACGAGAATCCACACCCTTGTTTCGTTTCAGTCATTATAGGGTTTGCTAGGCTAGTGCATGAAGTCACCTACAGGTTGGAGCCTATGAACACTTCAAGGTGGTAAGTTGGTCTAGGATGTTGGGGCATCCATTCAATTCACTACTGAAGAAACCAGGGCATTGGGGCGTCCTTCCAGTGGGGGCTGGAGAATAATGTTTTTCTAGAATTCTAGGAAGTTGTTTCTTTCATTTCAGTTTGGGTTGAAGATTAAAGAATTTATTAGAAAAGCGTTTAGTGATTTTTGGCTCGGAGGGGGTTTTCCACCTAAAATTCTTGTGTCTATTGTGTTCTTTTATTTACTGTTATTACTGCATAAACATTAATAATAATTGAATATTAACTAATGCTCTGAAAATATTTAAAAGTGCTAATTGCTAAGGAACTCTGATTCACCCCCCGTCTTAGTGTTTCCAACAATTAGTATCAGAGTTTGGTTCCTTCAATAACAGTCTAACAACTGGAAGGAGATCATGGAGTATACTAAGAATAGAGTTCCTTTGTTCAATGGAAATAACTATGCACTTTGCAGTGAAAGAATGCAGGTTCATTTGTTGGTGCAAGGATACAAAGTATGGGAAATCGTAGACAAAGGCTTCACACCAACCTAGGATGAACAAGGTAAGAAAAATATGATATATGATGCAAAGGCTAAAGATCTTATTATCAGTGGGTTTATCGAATCTGTTTATCTCAAGGTATTGATTTGCAAAACTGCTAAAGAGGCATGGGGCAAGCTTGAAAATATATATGCAAGTGACTCAAAGGTGAAAGAAGCAAAGCTTCAAGTTCTCAGGGCAAAATTTGAACAACTCAAAATGAGGGAAGATGAAGATATTGCAGCATACATTCAGCGTGTTGATGAAACAACAAATACACTGGAAGGTTTGGGAGAACCTATTGAAACAAAAATTGTTGTTCGAAAGATCCTCAGAACCTTGCCAGCAAGATTTAACCCTAAGGTATCTGTCTTGGAAGATAGATCGAATCTGACCAATCCCAGCATAGATGAATTGCATGGAATTCTTACGGCATATGAAATGAGGATTGAAGAAGAGGATGGCATATCTCACTTAGAAACAACATTTGCCGCATCCAAGAAGAATAGTAAGGACAAGCAGGCTCAGAAAGCAAAAACTTGTAGTTGTAAGGATGAAGAAAAGGAAGAAGAGGAAGAAGAACTCTCAGATAAACAATTCGCCTACTTCACATGGAAAATGAGAATAGGTACAGGAAAATTCAAAGGTAAATTTCCATTAATATGTTTTGACTGTGGTGAGGTTGGGCATTTTGCAGCCAAATGTCCTCACAAAGATGAGGTTGTTACGAATGGAAAGCAAGGTCCTAGGAAGTTCAACAAGCAAGGCAAGAAGAAATGGTTTAAGAAAAGTTTCTTCACCAAAGAAGATAGTTCCTCATTCGAAGAAGACAGTGATAATGAAGAAGAATTCAACGAAAGAGTATTGTTTATGGCTAAGCACAATAAGCAAGAGGCACCTGACGAAGAAGGAAACGAAAAAGAAGAAATGATTGAGGTTGAATTTCAAAACGAAGTGATCAGGGTTATCAAAGAGCTCAAAGTCAAGAAGAAGCATGTCAGCACTCTTGAAGATGAATTGAACACAGAAAGAGATCATGTCCTCAACCTTAAAATCAAGGTTGAAGAATACAAGTGGATTGAAGAATCTCTCAGGGAAGAATTAAAGGAAAACAAGGAAAGAGAAGCATTGGAGGCTGAAATAGTTTCTCTACGAAAGGAAGTAAAAAATGGAAAAACTTTTCAAAACTACGCCAACAGTTCAAAGACTTTGGACGAACTCATCAGCGACCAACGATCATACAGTGACAAGACAAGTCTTGGTTACAAAGAAAATTCGAAAAGAAGTCGAGTCCTTCTATGACAATTAAAGAAGATGGATATGCAAAATCTACCAAGTAGATAGATCTCTCAGCTAAATCAAGAGATCGAGACTCGCAGGAAGAACCTTGAAAGACAATTCCTCGAAGAAGATTTCCTCCCAGGTACCGACCTATCTTTAATGGTCATTGTTATTCATGTGGAAGGTTTGGACATAGCGCTGCAGAATGTCGCATGTATGTTTGGAATGAATATAATTCCAGGAGATCCTTTAGAAATAGATATTCGAGAACTCATCATAATATCAACAAAATTGATCATTTGAGAGATGATGTCAAATGTAACAATTTTGGACATAAGGCTAGGGATTATGAAGTTGCAAACAGGTACAACTATTATCGGCAAAACCCTTGAAGCAAATTTGCAAGATCACGAGATAAACACCAAAATAAATCTTCTATGAATAACATCGAATGTTACAAATGTCATAAATATGGACACATAGCTCGTAACTGCAGGTACAAGATGGAATCAACCATGAAAGAAAGGCTTGACGATGAGAATAAGAAGGTTTGGAAAGGAAAATAGGTACACGATGAACAAGTACAAGATGAGCAAGAAAAGAAAGAAGGCAATAAGGTCCCAATAGTTATGCTTTCACGATTCGTAACGGATTGTCAGGAATCAGCAGCTGCTTCAGTTAATGACTCGAGTCAAGACGGTCCGTTAAATGACACACTATTCTGAACAATTCAACTTATCGACTTCTAGAAATTTGAAGATGAGGAGTTTATGCAACAGTATATGACACAAGTCTACAATTGACAAACAAGTAGTTTGAACAAGATGGCAGTTTCATTATAGGAGAAGAATAGTTGAAGTATTACATATTCAAGAAAGGAAGCGCTGATAAGCAATCTCTATGTGAAAGTGGATCAAGACAATCTAACGATTATCAAGATATCTCATCAGGATAAAGGAATATTCATATTTCAAATCAAGTCAATCAAGGAAATGCTCAAGAAATTCAAGATGGAAGATTGCAAGCCTATCCTTGCCCCCATGGCAACAGGTTACAAGAAGATTCGTCAACGGATTGTGGACCAAAGGTTGTATAGATCCATGATTAGTAGTCTCCTATATGTGACAGCCTCTCGACCTGATGTGATGCAGGCAGTTGGACAAGTAGCAAGATTCCAAGAAGCACCAAAAGAATCTCATATTATTGTCATTAAAAGAATTCTTTGATATCTTAAAGGCACAGCGGAATACGGTCTATGGCATCCCAAAGGAAATGATCTGGTTATCCAAGCTTATACAGATGCAGATTGAGTAGGAAGTGTTGATGATCGTAAGAGTACCAGTGGAGCAACATTCTATCTAGGTGGTTGTCTTGTTTCATGGTTAAGTAAAAAGCAATCTTCAATCTTGTTATCCATAGTAGAAGCAAAATATATCACGGCAGCAACTTTTTGTACACAAGTTCTCTGGATGAAGCAAACTATGCAAGATCTTCAAGTCAAGTTTGATGAGCCTGTTCCCATCTTTTGCGATAACACCAGTCCCACCAGTATCTCCAAGAATCTTGTGATGCATTCCAAAACGAAGCACATTCCGATTAAATATCATTTCGTTAGAGAGCAGGTCGTCGAAAAGAATATCAAGCTTGAATAAGTTGGCACAAAGGAACAAATTGCTCACAACTTTACCAAACCATTACCTCATGAAGCATTTGAGTATCTTCGCCAAAAGCTTGGGATTCTCCCAAGTTTTCATTAGACTCTCTCTTATCTACTCGAGTAGAAAGGGGGAGTGGAGGTGTGAACAAGTCCGCAGGATGGCTGTTTGTCAAGGGGAGTTACCCTTTGCCATTGATGACAAAGGGGTAGAGAAGGCAGTAAGAAGAGGTGTCATGATCGTAGGGGGAGTACTTGTGTTGCCATCAATGCCAAAGGGGGAGATTGTTGATCAGCAGTTGCCATTGATGTCAACCCAAGTAGCACCAGGGGCTACCCCAATCTTGCAAAGGCATTTTGACTTGACAAATTACTCTATTCTGAGTCAAGGATCTTTTAGATGGATTCTACTCGTCGAGATGTTTCTGTTGATATATGGCACGCCAAGTAATTCTTCACAGTTTGAGAGATATTCATGTTTGAAGTTAGTAACCCCAGTTAGTGGGCTAAAACCCTATGGGGTTGTGGCATGGCAGTCATAATTGGTTGTGGTCATTGAA
This sequence comes from Pinus taeda, assembly GCA_000404065.3. Taxonomy (NCBI): domain Eukaryota; kingdom Viridiplantae; phylum Streptophyta; class Pinopsida; order Pinales; family Pinaceae; genus Pinus; species Pinus taeda. The sequence continues at coordinate 106,242 of APFE031151146.1, forward strand.
TAGTAAATAATTAATAATAAAAAATAAAAATAAAAATTGCTCCTAAAATCCCTCCAACGTTCACTTGTTGAGAACCCTCTCAACTCAAGACATTCATATAAATAATGACCCTCATATCCTCCTCTAGTAGGGATTTTGTGGCTTCAAACAGGTCATCGTGGCATTTTCGCTATAACCTTTTTCTGTGAAGCTTCAGAAGCTAAAATTAAAACCCATTTGAGCCGAAATCTTGATGAACCTCGTGACCGAATTTCAGCTCTTGGTTCGCTATATTTTCAAAGATATGATCTGAGGAACTTAGGGTTTTTGCAGACTCCTAAATTCCATGCCAAACAAGTGACAATGGGAAAATCGCCATAACTTTCTCTCTAAGCATTGGATTCAAATTTTGTAAATAGTCGTAAATAGTCACAGAAAGAGGACATACTGTAGTTTGTTGAGTAGCATTTTCAAGGCCCAAGGTTGCAACAGTGACACGTGGCACTTCGTACAAGTTCGCTCTACTGAACCATTCTATAATCAAGTCATTGTGGGAGATTGGGCATAACTCTTTCTTGAAGAATCCAATCTTGATCAGGCCTATGGGGTTGGAAAGAGGACTTAGAGGGCTACCACAGGGCGAAATTTCAGACCCTAGAGATCGAAATTACATAGATACAACAGATTCAATATTGAGCTCCTAAAAGGCAAGAAAAGGCATGCATTCAAGGATCACTGCAGTAAGGACCACACATCAACAGTCAATGGTAAGTCTCCTACAACAAGGTATGTATGATTAGTGTTTACATTTGAAATATGAGTATCATCTCTAACACATGTTTTTGCAAGACAACGTAAGTACATACAGGGTCTCGATTATATCTCTATGTCTCTATATGTCACAGTCAGTTTTGATACCACATTTCAAATATCCTATTCTTGATCCTACACATTTGATGCTACATATTTTTGAATCTACACCAGGTCTGCTAAATCTATATGATGTTGTAAGTTCATGTTACTTGTCTTGTCATAGTTGATAGAATGGTCTTTGTTGTTGTACTTAGAACTTGGTCCATCACAAGTCTAGGGTTTGTCATCAGTTTTTATTGTATATATCTTGAGGTCAGTTTTGCATACAGACTTGCAAAGAGTCTAGGCCTATATCAAGAGTGGGAGTCTTTATCTACTGCTGCAACAAGTCAACAACAAAAGTGACAAGCACACTTCAGGTATGCATTGTAATTTTAATTTGTATTTATTCATTATTATGCACTTACATGTGTTTTGCAGGCAGAGGTAAGTTGAAGGATATTTTGTTTTGTTTTGGGATTGGTTTTGCTGGGCAAATTTTGCATGCTAAGTAAAAGAAGATTCAAGTACAACTTCAAGCAAGAATTCAAGAGCAGAAGTATCAAATCAAAGGAAGCATTACAGCGGGACATCCTTTGAAGACATGACAGCGATCCTTAAATTGTGAAGAAGTGTCAAGGCCAAGATTCATCATTGTAAAGTTGTAAAAGAGTCAGTTGTAAAAGTGTCAACATTGGAAGAGTCATTATTGTAAAAGAGTCAATCTGCCTAGAGTCGAAAAGGCATTATTGGGAGGTATAGGAGTCTCCATTGGGATGATGTCATAGTTGGGTTGCAGGTCATAGTCTGACTGGGTGTTCAGCCAAAATCATTGTAAATCATATTGTATTGTGGATCGTTGTCCCTGGTACAGGAATCCACACTCTTGTCTCATTTCAGTCATTATAGGGTGGCAAGGAGGTGCTAGGCTGGTGCATGAAGTCGCCTACAGGTTGGAGCGTGTGAACACTTCAGGGTGGTAGGTTGGTCTAGGATGTTGGGGCATCCATTCAATTGACTACTGAAGAAACCAGGGCGTTGGGGCATCCTTCCAGTGGGAGCTAGAGAAGAATGCTTTTCTAGAATTCTAGGAAGTTGTTGCTTTCATTTCAGTTGGGGTTGAAGATTAAAGAATTTATTAGAAAAGCGTTTGGTGGTTTTTGACCTGGAGAAGGTTTTCCACCTAAAATTCTTGTGTCTATTGTGTTCTTTTATTTACTGTAATTATTGCATAAATATTAATAATAACTAAAGATTAACTAATGCTCTGAAAAGATCTAAAAGTGATAATTGCTAAGGAATATTGATTCACCCCCCTCTCAGTATTTCCAACAATAATTACTTTATGAAGACCAAGAATCACGTCCTTTGCCGGTTCCAGAAGCTCAAACCTCTTGTGGATAACTAGACAAGTACGAAAATTTTGGTGTTGAGGTGAAAAAATGGGGTGAGTATACCTCCAATGACTTCAAAAAATTCTATGTATAGGAAGCCATTAAAAGAGAGTCGACAGTCTTTTATAACTCATAGAAAAATGGGGTTGCCAAGAGGAAGAACAAGGCCATTGTTGGGGTAACATGAGCCATGTTACATGACCAGCCTCTATCATTTCTCCTTTGTGCAGAGGCATGCAACACAATTGTTTATATCCAAAACAAGAGTCCTCATAAGGTGTTCGGGACTAAAACTCCTTCGAGAGTAACCAAAGAGGCATTGCAGCTATATGGCTTTGGTGAGCAACATCACTGAGTCTCAGCCTTTTATGTTTGAGGAGGCAGCAGACCAGCAGGTCGAGAGGGGTGTGTCATCATGGAAGAGTATAATTCCATCATCATGAATGATGTATGCAAGGTTGTACAAAGACTTGAGGGGAAGTTAGTGGTGGGTTCCAAGTGACTCTACAAAATCAAGTATGTTGCAGATGGTAGCATTGAGAAGTGTTGAGATTTGTAGCTTAAGAGGTACTCCAAACCCTATGCTAGTGTGTTTTGGAGGAATGGACACAAAAGTATGATTTGTGGGCTTAAAACCCAAGATTGTGGGCTTTGCACCCGAGCATATGGGTGTTAATCCATAAGGACATTTCTACATGTGATGATTTGAGTTGATAGAGGACTTCGAGAGTAGCCAAACACTACAAAAATCACTCAAATCCAAGTTGTAGAAGTGGAGATATGAATTTTTGAAGGTTATGAATGGGCTTGTGGCACAAAGGGCCAATGTTGCGAAAATCGCAATCGGGATTAAATCGGCAAGAGTCTAAAATCGGAAAAAATTGTAAAAATCGGGATAAAATCGGTAAAAATCGGCAAAAAATCAGCAAAATTTAAAAAAAATACAAAAATCAAGGTTTTTTCCCCAAAAAAATGCGATTTTTTTGCGAAAAAATTGGGATTAAATCACGGATTTTTTCATTTAATCGCCCGATTTAATCGTTTCAGTGAAAAAATCGCGATTTTCGCAACACTGCAAAAGACAAGTCGGCCTTGGATTAAGAAGGTGCCCTTTAAGGCTAGACATTGCCACATGAGACTTGTATAAAAGGGAGTGAATAAAACCTCATTTGAACACATCTAAGGAGCATCAAAGCATCCCAATACATCTCTGAAATAGGTCGAGCTCTAGAGGAGGACAAGGCACAGGAAAAGGAGGACTAGTTTAGCTCTGTTTTGTCTCATTACAGGTCCAAGCTATTGCAGGAGGAGGCTGTATGGTGTGAGAGTGTCTTTGGGTCTGTTTTACAGCGAAATTGTAGGTGAAACACCTTTATTATCTAGGCCGCATGATTTTGGGTTGTTACAGGTGGCATGGAGAATGTTTGGGCAGCCAAAATAAGCAACTGCAATCTGTACCTTGCCTTGGAGAGGGATAGAACTATTTGGAAGGGTGTCGTGAGGCCTTTGGAGGACTAGAAACCATCCTAATGGGCAGTGTCTAGCAGCAGAAATAGAACAAAGGTGGGTTGCCACTGTTAAGTGGGGTTTTGGAGGCAGAATTGGGTGTTGGAGCAACATGTTAGAAGCCCTAACCAAGACCAGAACCTACAACAGTTGAATAGGCCCAAGACAAAGGTATGTATTGGTGAAGTTATAGTTGTTTCTTGCAGGTGGATGCCGTCCTAAGTATAGGAAAATTGTGGGTCGTTGTATGATGTGGTTTTGTCTTAGAATTGTGGGCAGCAGATCCATTGTATTATTACAGACAGGGTCGAAGTTGTAGTGGTTGTTTGGAGGAGCCAAAACCACCATAGACTTGTCCTCAAGTGGCAGCAAAGGGAGTTGCTTATAATGAGAAGAAAAGTGCAGTTGTAGAGAAGGTCTAGAGGCAAGGATCTAGGGTTGATGTGGACTGATATTAGCCCTAACCAGATTGCAGACTTTACAGTAGAGATACATCAGCTCATGAGGTGGATGTAGTCCTAAAAGAGGACATTTGTACAGGACACTCGTGGTCTGTTGGAGGGCAGCATGAGAATGGACCAAATGTGGACAGTGAGTTTGGCATTTATGGTCTGTTGGAGGGCAGTGTGATAGTGCCGAAGTTGGAGCTTGGTGTGCAGCACTTTGATGGACAAAAGTAGCTGCTAGAGTGGCAATTGTTAAGCTCAAGGATCTGATCAACCAGGAGCAGTTTATACAGCCCTAGACTTGCCGTGTGGTGAAGGACATCTACAACAAAAGATAGGCAGTCCTCCTAGCCCATGTTCATTGTGAGGGATGGGCATCTCGCAGTGATAGGTGGCATCCCTTTGTGTGTTGAAGAATGTAACTAGGTTCCGTCTTCATAATTATACTTGAAGTCAAAATGTAATATACTTGTCAAAAGAAAGCAAAAAGAATTTTGTTATTAAATTGACATGTTAAAGCATGGGTTTCATGCTTGGGTCAATTGTCATAGGTCAAGCCTCCATTGTGCGCTTTAGGATTATTTACTTGAGTCAAAAATTCAATCTTTGATTGGTCAAAGACTTCTCCATCAAGTCTCCTTGAAGACGGCTTCAGATAAATCATCATCAAGTCGGTTTCATTTAACATAACTCAAGTCGGCCTCAACATATGAAGACACAACCCTTCCACAAAGTCATGCCGGCCTATTACACATGGAGACAACTATATATACAAGCCTAAGGCCTTCGCTCAGATCACAAGTTGGGACAAGAATTTCAGAGGATATATATTTCAGTATCACTACAAAAGCTCGGATAGGGTACAGGGATGATCTCAGTGCTACCACTGAAGATCAGATCTCAGAGACTATTGCAAATTACATTGAAATGTTTTCGGTGCTATTACACAGAAGAATAATCTTGGATCTCTCTAAAATAAGTTTGGATATCAAGGGTGTTCTCTTGGTGCAATCACATAATAAAGGTTCGTTGCCAACATAGTGAGAAGGGTTCGATGCTATCACAGGGAGAAGGCTTCGATGTCCTCACAATAAGAAAGTTTCGATGTCATCACAGTGAGAAGGTCTCGGAGGTATTGCAGCGATGATATCTCGGTGCAAACTTAGTGGCAAGAATTCGGTGCTAAATTGCTAATACAATGACACAGAAGCCCAAAGAAAGGAAGATCAAACAAGGATGACTTGATAGAGGTAGTCTCGATTCTAAGTTGTAAAGGTCTTGGTCGTCTCATCTTGAATCTACTGAAGAAAGAATTTTGACTGCGTTTTCCCCTAGAGTGTGGTTTTGCCCTGTCAGTGTGCCTACATCTTGTGTTCTCTTCTATTTCTTGTTTGGCATTAGTCTTGATGATAAGAAAAGATAATTCGAAAGATCAGATAATAATAATAAAAACATCACAAGATAATGTCATAATAAGAGAAATCATTTAACTGCCTCAATTTGGATTTCTCAACATTGTGCCCTATGTTAGTCTTCATTAGAGCAGCGCAAGAAGACTATAGTGGGTTGAAATCCTTAAGTAGCTAAGGAGCAGTAGTGGGCAGTTGAGAGTTGTTCACAGACAGAGTTGTGAACAACTCGACAGGAGTCTTGATGTGTTGTGCCCTTGATGGACTAAGGCAAAACTAGTAAGCAGATCGGATAGTCAAGGTTTAGTGGCCAGATGCACTTGGATCATTGGTAGAGGCAGTGTTGCAGATCGGGAGCAAAGGACTGGGCAAGTATAGGGTACGACCGAGAGGAGTTGTGATTGCATGCTACATCAGCCAGATGGTTAGACTATCTTGTTGAGGGTAGATTGGTTGTCGATGGATTGACACCAAGCCCTATTTTTGTATCTTGTATCAATGGATGTATGAGGGCCATTATTCCTAGTATGGGAGCCCTAGACATTTGTATTTTTCAATGGGATTAATATAACAAAGATTGGGTTATTGTACAAAATTGTGTAAAAAGTTGTGTATATTTTGTGCACTAGTAGATTTATTGTTCTTTATATTCTATTGTGCAAAGTAGCTTCGTTGTGATTCTTGGTTTGGCAATGTTAGTGATTTAAGATTCTATCCTAGACGCTAGGCCCGTGGAAAACAACATGGTGTCAGAGCTACTTTGAAGGGCCAATGAATCAGAGTGTGCACATTGAAGCAGCTTAGAGGGAGTTGAGTCTAGATCATGGAGCAAAAGGTTCAGTTGAAGACATGGTGATGTGTTCTATTGATTTGTGGTAGCATCGGATATGCTCTAGCCACGAAATTTGGTGGAGAGGTTGGGGCACATGAGATCTCCAATACCCAAAAAGAGTTTGGCCAGATTCTAAATAAGTTGAGAGATATTAAAATAATTAATATTTTTAATGGAGTCCCTAAGTCTAAACTTAGGGAAATTAAAATATTAATGTCGATTAATATGAAACTGTGTTAGAATGGTCCAAAAGTCATGGATCACGCTAGATCTAATCTTAGTCGTTGATTAGGGACTTAATCTCGGGCGTTGATATGTCAACAAGAAAAGTATAAGAGGAGGCTTGAGGGTCACTTGGAGAGTAGACCAGATGATCAGTCATTCTATTCTCTAGAGCAGGGTTTGCTAAGAGAGATAGGATCAGTGATCAGAGCAGCAGCTGAGTGGCATTGAGTACAGAGAATCAGGGAGGTAGAGATAGTGTCGGGACATCAACGCAGGAGCCAAAGAGAGTGACGCAGTAGCAGCCAGGGCTCACGCAGTAGTAGCCAGGGCTCACGCAGAGGCAGCCAGTAGCTGCGAAGTGCTTCAAAGAGGCCAGCGTTGCTGACGCAGAGGGCCAGAAGGTTGACGCAAGGCCTTCTAAGGCTGACACAAGCCCATTCAAGGTGACACAGAGCCAGCGTCGGGCAGAGAGAGGCTAACGAAGTCCAAAAAGGCAGAAGCCGGGGATTTTAGGGTAGATTGGAGTTAAGGAGTTGCCGAAAGGTTTCCGGGGTTTCAGCCGGGACATTTGTCTCAGACTGAGAGGTACTACTGCCAAGGAAATTCTCTGTTGGGTAAGCCGGATTTGGCACCCAGATTGTACTCTGAAATCACTTAATAAGAAAACCCTCAAATAGCTGCATCGGGTTTCCTTCATTGGGTTTTGCCAAGGACATTGGTTCAAAAATAACGGTGTCATTTGGTGTGATTGTTTATGTTTCCTTCAGTTGATGATTTGTAATATGTTGAGCATGTAGTAGTGTTTATTTTCAGTATTTACATTGTAAATAACTTGTTAAGTAACGGAACAAGTAGGTAGGAATAAATCAATAAAGTGCATGGAGGGTTTCTAACTAGTAGACTTAGCAACTTTAACATGGTCTTGAGTCTTGACTAGCTTGGCAGCAAGATTGGTTGGGAGTTCTGGTGGATTGGTGGTGAGCCTGGTGAACAATAATTTGTTGTAGGGTATGTTATTGATCATGGACTTCTTATGATTTGCCATGGATCGTTGGGATAGCTCGAGGATTGTTTTGGCATGGTCGAGATTGGTTTGATTGAGATCGCTTCATGTGATGGACCAAATGTTAGCAAGCTAGAGCCTTCATCAGATCGTGATGTTTCATATCCGAGATTAGAGGGATTTGCACAAGTGGTATTTGATCCAGGAGGATAAACGCTTGTAGGATTTAGCTAGTGGAGATCATGTAGGCTCAAAGAGAGTCTAGCCTCAAAGGGAGCAGCCCTATGATGGTTTGGGATCTTCAGGTTCAGATGTGATGACGTAGAGACACTACCAAGATTGCAAAGTTCATTCTACAGAGTATGTTGCAATGATGGACACTAGATGGGCTAGCGTCCCCTATGATATTGATGGAGACTTCCTGGTGTTGGAAGTACCTCCCTCATTAAGAGGGACTGTTGAGATTTGTAGCTTGGGAGGTACTCCAAACCCTAGGCTAGTGGGTTTTGGAAGAATGGGCACACAAGTATGGTTTGTGGGCTTAGAACCCAAGCCTATAGGCTTTACACCCGAGCATATGGGTGTGAATCCATAAGGAGATTTCTACATGTGATGATTTGAGTTGATAAAGGACTCCGAGAGTAACTGGACGCAATGAAAATCACTCGAATCTGAGTTGTAGAAGTGGAGATATGATTTTTTGAAGGTTATGAATCGGTTTGTGGCACAAAGGACAAGTCGGCCTTGGCTTGAGAAGGTGCCCTTTAGGGCTAGATGTTTCCACATGAGACTTGTATAAAAGGAGGTGAGTTAGACCTCATTTGAACACATCCAAGGAGGATCAAAGCATCCCAATACATCTCAGAAACAGCCCGAGTTCTAGAGGACAACAAGGCATGGGAAAAGGAGGACTACTTTAGCTATGTTTTGTCTCATTGCAGGTTCGAGCTATTGCAAGAGAAGGTCGCATGGTATGAGGGTGCCTTAGGGTCTATTTTATAGTGAATTTGTGGGTGAAACACCATTGTTCAGCAAGTTGCATGATTATGGGTTGTTACAAGAGAAGTAGAGCATGTTTCGGCAGCCAAACTAAAGAACCGCAACATGTACCTTGCCTTGGAGAGGGACAAAACTGTTTGGAAGGGTGTCGTGAAGCCTTTGGAGGGTTGGAAACCATCCTAATGGACAGCATCTAGCACAAGAGATAGAACAGAGATGGGTCACAGCTGTTAAGGAGGGTTTTGGAGGCAGAATTGGGTGTTGAAGCAGCATGTTAGAAGCCCTAACCAAGACCAAAACCTACAACAGATGAACAGACCCAAGACAAAGGTATGTATTGGTGAAGTAATAGTTGTTTTGTTGCAGGCGGATGGCGTCCTAAGTATAGGAAAATTTGGGTTGGTTCATGGTGTTGTTTTGTCTCAGAATTGTGAGCAGTAGATCCATTGTATTATTGCAGAGAGGGTCGAAGTTGTAGTGGTTCTTTGGAGGAGCCAAAACCACCACAGACTTGTCCTCAAGTGGCAGCAAAGCAAGCATCTTACAATGAGAAGAAAACCGCATATGTAGCGAAGGCCTCAAGGCAAGGATCTAGGGCTAATGTGGACTAATGTTAGCCCAAACCAAATTGCAGACTTTATAGCAAAGACTCATCAGCTCATGATGTGGATGTAGTCCTAGAGGAGGACATTTGTATTGGACACTCATGGTTTGTTGGAGGGCAGCATGACAGTGGAGAAAGTGTGGATAGTAGAGTTGGCATGTATGCTCTATTGGAGGGCAGTGTGATAGTGTCGAAGTTGGAGCCCAATGTGTAGCACTGTGATGGACAAAAGTAGTTGCTAGAGTGGCAGTTGTTGAGCCCAAGGATCTAATCAACCATGACCATTTTGTATAGCCCTAGACTTGCCGTGTTGAGAAGGACACCTACAAAAAAAGATGGGCAGTCCTCCTAGCTCGTGTTCATTGTGAGAGATCGGCATCTTGCAGTGATAGGTGGCATCCCTACGTGCCCTATGTTAGTCTTCAGTGGAGCAGTAAAAGAAGACTATAGTGGGCTAAAGTCCTTGAGTAGCTGAGGAGCAGTACTGGGAAGTTGAGAGTTGTTCACAAACGAAGTTGTGCTCAACTCGACAAGAGTCTTGTTGTGTTGTGCCCTTGATGGACTAAAGCACAACTAGTGAGCAAATTGGATAACCGAGGTTTAGTGGCCAAATGGACTTAGATCATTAATAGAGGCAGTGTTTAGTGGTTTAGTGGCTAACCGGTCAACTACCCATGCAGTACACCCCCTTTTTCTTCGCAAAAAGGGGCAGCACCTGATCAGCGTGTCCGTGCCATCTTGCAGTCATCAGCAGCTTGATCAATCTAATTGTAAACCCAGTCTGCATGTATTAATTGTAAATAATCCTAGCAGATATGAGTCGTAAATTGCCTAGGTGGACCTAACTTTCTTATGATAATCTATGTCCCGGAAGGTTTTTCGTCTCACCGATCCACGGATCGGCAGAGTTTTCCTTCAAACCTGACCCCAAAGCCGGAATAGACTTTGTCATTTGAATTTTGGGAGAATCCTAGTGTGTTGATTTGCTAGATTATAGTTGTGTCGCAGAACTGGGTGGTTTGTGAAGGTCTATGTTAAAAGGGTTTTTCTCCCTTAGATGTAAACTGTTAAAGTCATGATG
>APFE031151146.1:146468-178233 GCA_000404065.3 Pinus taeda
CCCCCCCCCCCCCAATATTTCCAACAAGAATTACTTTATGAAGACCAAGAATCACGTCCTTTGTTGGTTCCAAAAGCTCAAACCTCTTGTGGATAACTAGACAAGGACAAAAATTCTGGTGTTGAGGTGAAAAAATGGGGGTGAGTATACCTCCAATGACTTCAAAAAATTCTATGTATAGGAAGCCATTAAAAGAGAGTCAACAGTTTTATATAACTCATAGCAAAATGGGGTTGCCGAGAGGAAGAACAAGGCCATTGTTGGGGCAACATGAGCCATGTTACATGACCAGGCTCTATCATTTCTCCTTTGGGTAGAGGCATGCAACACAATTGTTTATATCCAGAACAAGAGTCCTCATAAGGTGTTGGGGACTAAAACTCCTTAGAGAGTAACCAAAGAGGTATTGCAGCTATATGGCTTTGGTGAGCAGCATCACTGAGTCTCAGCCTTTTACGTTTGAGGAGGCAGCAGAACAGCAAGTCGAGAGGGGTGTGTCATCGTGGAAGAGTATAATTCCATCATGAAGAATGATGTGGGAGGTTGTACAGAGACTTGAGGGGAAGTTAGTGGTGGCTTCCAAGTGGCTCTCCAAAATCAAGTATGTTGCAGATGGTAGCATTGAGAAGTGTTGAGATTTGTAGCTTAAGAGGTACTCCAAACCCTATGCTAGTGTCTTTTGGAGGAATGGACACAAAAGTATGGTTTGTGGGCTTAGAACCCAAATTGTGGGCTTTGCACCCGAGCATATGGGTGTTAATCCATAAGGACATTTCTACATGTGATGATTTGAGTTGATAGAGGACTTCGAGAGTAACCAAAAGCTACGAAAATCACTCGAATCCAAGTTGTAGAAGTGGAGATATAAATTTTTGAAGGTTATGAATGGGCTTCTGGCACAAAGGACCAATGTTGCGAAAATTGCGATCGGGATTAAATTGGCGAGGGTCTGAAATCGGAAAAAAATCGTAAAAATGGGGATAAAATCGGCAAAAAATCAGCAAAATTAAAAAAAAAAATACAAAATACAAAAATCAAGATTTTTTCCCGACAGATCAAGATTTTTTCCCAAAAAATCGCGATTTTTTTCGAAAAAATCGAGATTAAATCGCAATTTTTTCAAAATGAAAAAATCACTGATTTAATCGCCCAATTTAATCGTTTCAGCGAAAAAATTGTGATTTTCGCAACACTGCAAAGGACAAGTTGGCCTTGGATTAAGAAGGTGCCCTTTAGGGCTAGACATTGCCACATGAGACTTGTATAAAAGGGAGTGACTAAGACCTCATTTGAACACATCTAAGGAGCATCAAAGCATCCCAATACATCTCTGAAATAGATCGAGCTCTAGAGGAGGACAAGGCATGGGAAAAGGAGGACTAGTTTAGCTCTGTTTTGTCTCATTGCAGGTCCAAGCTATTGCAGGAGGAGGCCGCATGGTGCGAGGGTCTCTTTGGGTCTGTTTTACAGTGAAATTGTAGGTGAAACACCTTTATTATCCAGGCCGCATGATTTTGGGTTGTTAGAGGTGGCGTGGAGAATGTTTGGGCAGCCAAACTAAGGAGCAGCAATCTGTACCTTGCCTTGGAGAGGGATAGAACTATTTGGAAGGGTGTCATGAGGCCTTTGGAGGACTAGAAACCATCCTAATGGGCAGTGTCTAGCAGCAGAGATAGAACAGAGGTGGGTCGCCACTGTTAAGCAGGGTTTTGGAGGCAGAATTGGGTGTTGGAGCAGCATGTTAGAAGCCCTAACCAGGACCAGAACATACAACAGTTGAAAAGGCCCAAGACAAAGGTATGTATTAGTGAAGTTATAGTTGTTTTGTTGCAGGTGGATGGCATCCTAAGTATAGGAAAATTCTGGGTCGTTGTATGATGTGGTTTTGTCTTAGAATTGTGGGCAGCAGATCCATTGTATTATTACAGAGAGGGTCGAAGTTGTAGTGGTTGTTTGGAGGAGCCAAAACCACCACAGACTTGTCCTCAAGTGGCAGCAAAGGGAGCTGCTTATAATGAAAAGAAAAGTGCAGTTGTAGAGAAGGTCTAGAGGCAAGGATCTAGGGCTGATGTGGACTGATATTAGCCCTAACCAGATTGCAGACTCTACAGTAGAGACACATCAGCTCATGTGGTGGATGTAGTCCTAAAACAGGACATTTCTATAGGACACTTGTGGTCTGTTGGAGGGCAGCGTGAGAATGGACCAAATGTGGACAGTGGATTTGGCATTTATGGTCTGTTGGAGGACAGTGTGATAGTGCCGAAGTTGGAGCCTGGTGTGCAGTACTTTGATGGACAAAAGTAGCTGCTAGAGTGGCAGTTGTTAAGCTTAAGGATCTGATCAACCAGGAGCAGTTTGTACACCCCTAGACTTGCTGTGTGGAGAAGGACATCTACAACAGAAGATGGGCAGTCCTCCTAGCCCATGTTCATTGTGAGGGATGGGCATCTTGCAGTGATAGGTGGCATCCCTTTGTGTGTTGAAGAATGTAACTAGGTTTGGTCTTCATAATTATACTTGAAGTCAAAATGTAATATATTTGTCAAAAGAAAGCAAAAAAAAAAATTATTATTAAATTGACTTGTTAAAGCATGGGTTTCATGCTTGGGTCAATTGTCATAGGTCAAGCCTCCATTGTACGCTTTAGGATTATTTACTTGAGTCAAAAAGTCAAAGTTTGATTGGTCAAAGACTCCTCCATCAAGTCTCCTTGAAGACGGCTTTAGATAGATCATCATCAAGTCGGCTTCATTTAACAAAACTCAAGTCGGCCTCAACATATGAAAACACAACCCTTCAACAAAGTCACGCTGGCCTATTACACATGGAGACAACTATATATACAAGCCTAAGGCCTTCGCTCAGATCACAAGTTGGGACAAGAATTTCAGAGGATATATATTTCAGTCTCACTACAAAAGCTCGGATAGGGTACAGGGATGATCTCAGTGCTACCACCGAAGATCAGAACTTGGAGACTATTGCAAATTACAGTGAAATGTTTTCGGTGCTATTACACAAAAGAATAATCTTGGATCTCTCTTAAATAAGTTCGGATATCAAGGGTGTTCTCTCGGTGCTATCACAAGGAGAAGGCTTCGGTGTCCTCACAATAAGAAAGTTTCGGTGTCATCACAGGGAGAAGGTCTCGGAGGCATTGCAATGATGATATCTCAGTGCAAACTCAGTGGCAAGAATTCGGTGCTAAATTGCTAATACAGTGACATGGAAGCCCAGTGAAAGGAAGATCAAACAAGGATGACTTGATGGAGGTAGTCTCGAGTCTAAGTTGTAAAGGTCTTGGTCGTCTCATCTTGAATCTACTGAAGAAAGAATTTTGACTAGATTTTCCCCTAGAGTGTGGTTTTGCCCTGGCAGCGTGCCTACATCTTGTGTTCTCTTCTATTTCTTGTTTGGCATTAGTCTTGATGATAAGAAAAGATAGTTCGAAAGATCAAATAATAATAATAAAAACATCACAAGATAATGTCATAATAAGAGAAATCATTTAATTGCCTTAATTTGGATTTCTCAACAATGTGCCCTATGTTAGTCTTCATTGGAGCAGTACAGGAAGACTATAGTGGGTTGAAATCCCTAAGTAGCTGAGCAGCAGTAATGGGCAGTTGAGAATTGTTCACAAACGGAGTTGTGAACAACTCAACAGGAGTCTTGATGTGTTGTTCCCTTGATGGACTAAGGCACAACTAGTAAGCAAATTGGATAGTCGAGGTTTAGTCGCCAGATGGACTTGGATCATTGGTAGAGGCAGTGTTGCAAATCGGGAGCCGAAGGACCGGGCAAGTACACGGTACGACCGAGAGGAGTTGTGATTGCATGCTACATCAGCCAGATGGTAAGACTATCTTGTTGAGGGTAGATTGGTTGTCGATGGATTGACACCAAGCCCTATTTTTGTATCATGTATCAGTGGATGTATGAGGGTCATTATCCCTAGTATGGGAGCCCTAGACACTTGTATTTTTCAATGGGATTAATATAACGAAGATTGGGTTGTTGTACAAAATTGTGTAAAAAATTGTGTATATTTTGCGCACTAGTAGATTTACTGTTCTTTATATTCTGTTGTGCAAAGTAGCTTCGTTGTGATTCTTGGTTTGGTAACGTTAGTGATTTAAGATTCTATCCTAGACGCCAGGCCCGTGGAAAAACAACATGGTATCAGAGCTACTTTGAAGGGCCAATGAATCAAAGTGTGCACATCAAAGCAGCTTATAGGGAGTTGAGTCTAGATCATGGAGCAGAGGGTTCAGTTGAAGACATGGTGATGTGGTCTATTGATTTGTGGTAGCATCGGATGTGCTCTAGCCACGAAATTTGGTGGAGAGGTTGGGGCACATGAGATCTCCAATACCCAGAAAGTGTTTGGGCAGATTCTAAACAGGTTGAGAGATATTAAAATAATTAATATTTTTAATGGAGTCCCTAAGTCTAAACTTAGGGAATTAAAATATTAATGTGGATTAATATAAAACTGTGTTAGAATGGTCCAAAAGACATGGATCAAGCCAGATCTAATCTTAGCCGTTGATTAGGGACTTAATCTCGGGCGTTGATATGTCAACAAGAAAAGTATAAGAGGAGGCTTGAGGGTCACTTGGAGAGTACACCAGATGATCAGTCATTCTATTCTCTAGAGTAGGGTTTGCTAAGAGAGACAGAATCAGTGATCAGAGCAGCAGCTGAGGGGCATTGAGTACAGAGAGACAACAAGGCAGAGATAGTGTCGGGAGATCAGCGCAGGAGCCAGAGAGAGTGACACAGTAGCAACCAGGGCTCACGCAGAGCTTCAGAGAGGCCAACGTTGCTGACGCAGAGGGCTAGAAAGCTGACGCAGGGCCTCCTAAGGCTGACGCAGGCCCATTCAGGGTGACGCAGGGCCAGCGTTGGGCAGAGAGACGCTGACGCAGTCCAGAAAGGCAGACGCTGGGGATTTTGGGGCAGATTGGAGCTGAGGAGCTGCCGAAAGGTTTATCCGAGGTTTCAGCCGGGACATTTGTCTCAAACTGAGAGGTACTACTGCCAAGGAAATTCTCTGTTGGGTACGCCGGATTTGGCACCCAAATTGTACTCTGAAATCGCTTAATAAGAAAACCCTCAAATAGCTGCACCGGATTTCCTACATTGGGTTTTTTCGGGGACATTGGTTCAAAAATAACGGTGTCATTTGGTGTGATTCTTTCTGTTTCCTTCAATTGATGATCTGTAATATGTTGAGCATGTAGTAGTGTTTATTTTCAGTATTTACATTGTAAATAACTTGTTAAGTAATGGAACAAGTAGGTAGGAACAAATCAGCAAAGTGCATGGAGGGTTTCTAACTAGTAGACTTAGCAACTTTAACATGGTCTTGAGTCTTGACTGGCTTGGCAGCGAGATTGGTTGGGAGTTTTGGTGGATTGGTGGTGAGCCTGGTGAACAACAATTTGTTGTAGGGTAGATTGTTGATCATGGACTTCTTATGATTTGCCATGGATCGTTGGGATAGCTCGAGGATTGTTTTGGCATGGTTGAGATTGGTTTGATGAAGATTGCTTCATGTGATGGACCAAATGTTGGCAAGCTAAGGTCTTCATCGGATCGTGATGTTGCATATCCGAGATTGGAGGGATTTGCACAAGTGGTATTTGATCCAGGAGGATGAATGCTTGTAGGATTTAGCCAGTGGAGATCATGTAGTCTCAGAGGGAGCAGCCCTATGACAGTTTGGGATCTTCAAGTTCAGATGTGATGAGGTAGAGACACTACCAAGATTGCAGAGTTCATTCTACAGAGTATGTTGCAATGATGGACACCAGATGGGCTAGTGTCCCCTGTGATATTGATGGAGACTTCCTGGTGTTGGAAGTACCTCCCTCACTAAGAGGGAGTGTTGAGATTTGTAGCTTGGGAGGTACTCCAAACCGCAGGCTAGTGGGTTTTGGAGGAATGGGCACACAAGTATGGCTTGTGGGCTTAGAACCCAAGCCTATGGGCTTTACACCCGAGCATATGGGTGTGAATCCATAAGGAGATTTCTACATGTGATGATTTGATTTGATAAAGGACTCTGAGAGTAACTGGACGCAATGAAAATCACTCGAATCTGAGTTGTAGAAGTGGAGATATGATTTTTTGAAGGTTATGAATCGATTTGTGGCACAAAGGACAAGTCGGCCTTGGCTTGAGAAGGTGCCCTTTAGGGCTAGACGTTTCCACATGAGACTTGTATAAAAGGAGGTGAGTTAGACCTCATTTGAACACATCCAAGGAGGATCAAAGCATCCCAATACATCTCAGAAATGGCCCGAGCTCTAGAGGACAACAAGGCGTGAGAAAAGGAGGACTACTTTAGCTATGTTTTGTCTCATTGCAGGTCCGAGCTATTGCAAGAGGAGGTCGCATGGTATGAGGGTGTCTTTGGGTCTGTTTTATAGTGAATTTGTGGGTGAAACACCACTGTTCAACAAGCCACATGATTTTGGGTTGTTACAGGAGACGTAGAGCATGTTTGGCAGCCAAACTAAGGAACTGCAACCTGTACCTTGCCTTGGAGAAGGACAAAACTGTTTGGAAGGGTGTCGTGAAGCCTTTGGAGGGTTGGAAACCATCCTAATGGACAACATCTAGCACAAGAGATAGAACAAAGGTGGGTCACAGCTGTTAAGGAGGGTTTTGGAGGTAGAATTGGGTGTTGGAGCAGCATGTTAGAAGCCCTAACCAGGACCAAAACCTACAATAGATGAACATACCCAAGACAAAGGTATGTATTGGTGAAGTTATAGTTGTTTTGTTGCAGGTGGATGGCATCCTAAGTATAGGAAAATTTGGGTTGGTGTATGCTGTGGTTTTGTCTCAGAATTGTGAGCAGCAAATCCATTGTATTATTTCAGAGAGGGTCGAAGTTGTAGTCGTTGTTTGGAGGAGCCAAAACCACCACAGACTTGTCCTCAAGTGGCAGCAAAGCGAGCATCTTACAATGAGAACAAAACCGCATTTCTAGAGATGGTCTCGAGGCAAGGATCTAGGGCTGATGTGGACTAATATTAGCGCGAACCAAATTGCAGACTTTATAGCAAAGACTCATCATCTCGTGATGTGGATGTAGTCCTAGAGGAGGACATTTGTATTGGACACTCGTGGTTTGTTGGAGGGCAGCATGAGAGTGGACCAAGTGTGGACAGTGGAGTTGGCATTTATGCTCTCTTGGAGGGAAGTGTGATAGTGTCGAAGTTGGAGCCGAGTGTGCAGCACTTTGATGAACAAAAGTAGTTTCTAGAGTGGCAGTTGTTGAGCTCAAGGATCTGATCAACCATGAGCAGTTTGTACAGCCCTAGACTTGCCGTGTGGAGAAGGACATCTACAACAGAAGATGGGCAGTCCTCCTAGCTCATGTTCATTGTGAGAGATTGGCATCTTGCAGTGATAGGTGACATCCCTACGTGCCCTATGTTGGTCTTCAGTGGAGCAGTGCAGGAAGACTATAGTGGGCTGAAGTCCTTGAGTAGCTAAGGAGCAGTAGTGGGAAGTTGAGAGTTGTTCACAAACGAAGTTGTGATCAACTCGACAGGAGTCTTGTTGTGTTGTGCCCTTGATGGACTACGGCACAACTAGTGAGCAAATTGGATAATTGAGGTTTAGCGGCTAAATGGACTTAGATCATTGATAGAGGCAGTGTTGTAGATCAGGCGCCGAAGGACCGGGAAGGTACAAGGTACGATCGAGAGGAGTTGTGATTGCATGCTACATCAACCAGATGGTCAGAGTATCTTGTTGAGGGTAGATTGGTTGTCAATGGATTGACACAAAGCCCTAGTTTTTGTATCTTGTATTAGTGGATGTATGAGGGCCATTATCCCTAGTACGAGAGCCCTAGACTGTTGTATTATTCAGTTGAATTAATATAAGGAAGATTGGGTTATTGTACAAAATTGTGTAAAAAGTTGTGTATATTTTATGCACTAGCAGATTTATTGTTGTTTATATTCTGCTGTGCAAAGTAGCTTCGTTGTGATTCTTGGTTTGGTAGCGTCAGTGATTTAATATTCTATCCTAGACACTAGGATCGTGGAAAAACAACAAATAGAAAGCACGGCTTGTAGCACTGGGATTCTCACAGATAGAGGGAGTGGACTATGAGGAGATGACCTTCACACCAGTTGCGAGATGCACTTCGATCGAGGCAATCATTTCCATTGCAACAAAGACGGGCTAGAGAATACATCAAATGGAGGTAAAGACATCTTTTATCAATGGAATTATACTGGAGGAAGTGTACATCATGTTGATTTTTCAAGCGCAATAGATACAAACACAAATTTCTAAAATACTGATAATTACCTCAAATGATGTAGATCTTGTTTTAACAATTTTAGTTTATCATTAAGCAATTACACTTCAGAAATTCAACCATAAAACGATAAGGGCAGTAGAGATCACAATGCACAAAGAGAACACAAAATTTACCCTAGGAAAACCCACTTGGGGGAAAATGCCAACAACCCTTTCCTTAGAGAAATTCTTTAGTTCAACAAGAGATACATCTAATGCAACTAGTCGACTATGAGGTCAAACTGACCAACAATGCTATGGTCAAACCTAGTCAAGCATCCCTCTCGTCAAGTCAAACTTCTTCCCTTCAACTTCGTCCCTCTCTGATCTTCGTAGGCCAAATTTCGACCCCCCAATATATGCCCAAACACTCGGCCCTGCTGCCCAAAACAATTTGCCCAGATATTCGCCCTGCCCAGAATATGTTGCACTAAAAATCGCACTACTGCCCAAAAATTGCCCATAAAGTCACACATTTGAAGTCAAGAGAGAGAGAGAGATAAATGTTAGAGATGAATTTTTCCTTCTTGTTCTTCTGCATCCTTCTTCTCCTTAGCTTAGATGCCCAAAAATTGTGTTGTCTGGTGTGAGATCGAATGGTGCCTTGTGGAGGAGGTCAAATGCTCTATAAATAGTGATCGGCCTATCTAAATGGGTGTGACTCTTCACTGGGGCCGACTTGACTTGAGGGAGGGCCGGCTTGCCAAGTTGGAACCAAGAATTCAAAATTCAAATTTTGAAATTTTCTCTTTTAAATCCGACATGAAGAAGATGTCTTATAATAATTCTTTCAAGGGCTAATCAATGAAATTGGCAATTCTGTAGCTCAAAATGTACAGGCACTGCGACAACGACTCAAGTCGGGGGCTATCACTCAGATTCCCAACCTCTCTGTTTTAGCTATCTCCCAACAGCGTGCTATGGGGGTCAGACCCTATGGAAATGAAATGATGAAGGACAAGTTGGGAACCAAGTAGTCCAGCAGACACAGTTTAGTGGACCAGCACTTGGTTAAATCTAGCAAGATTTTAAGGATTAGATTGAATTTATATTTGAGACTAGTGCCTTATGGAGTCATTATCTTGCTTTATAAAATGAAGACCAAGTACCGGATGGACAACTGCTGCTTTAATGCTTCACTAACCTAAATGAAATGCAAATCCCAAATCCTAGATGTGATGCAAAGATCTTGGTTAGTTTTAGTTAAATGCCTAATCTAAGTTTGACCTTCCCTTAACTATTTTAAAGTTGGCCTCCAAGGTAGGTTGTGGGAAGGAAGCCAATAGGAAGCAAGCAAGGGCTTGATTAATGATACCTTTTGTTAGGCTCCTAGCACCCGATGTCTCTGGCACTGCAGAGACTGTGGCTCTGACAACTGCAAGGTCATCGTGTTAACCACCGAAGAGTTGCCAAAAACCCCTCACGCTAAATAAGAAGGGATGCCCTAGATATCTATCAACCGCGCTTATGCTTAGAAGTAATTTTTTAGATGCAAGACTAGCTTAGGATGATATGCAAGGTGAAATGAGTGAATGATTCTTAAGGTGAGATTGTTAACGTTTTAAGTACTTTAATTATGGTTAATCTTGAATTATATCGACAAGTACTTATTAATGATATTCAAGAGACAATCTCAACCATAATAATAAATGCCAATGTACCAACAAGAGATACAACTAGCCAACGATTCAATATGAGATGCTAATGACACATATCAAAAGAGACAATGAGACTGCAAATATTCTTAGGCAATGCTCTTCAACAATTATAATCTTCAAGCTAAATTTTAGATGCCAAATGTTGATTACTCAAGAAAGAGACAAAAGGGTTATCAATGCCCTTCAAGAGATAAACAATCAGATTAGTGAATTCAAAAGTCAAGAACACTCAGCCAAAGATGTCAATGCTTAATGTAGACAACAGAATTATGAACGCTCTTGCAAAATGTCAAGAAGACGTTTAATGCAATCAGATATTTAAATTCTCAATTTGTTCAAGACATATTCAATGACGTTAAGAAAAAATCACTTTAATGCCAATTTGATTTTCCACCATACAAGAGATGAAGCCAAAATGCTCAAGTAGCTTGAAATGTTTCAAGTGTTTTATGAGTGAACTTATTAGTGTAAAGAGTTGAAACTTATGTAACTCATAAGCAACCACCAAAGTGAGTGTTCTCAGAACATGTACTTGCAAATTACTTTAGCAACTTAATGTGGACGCTTAAAGCATGAAGCACAGAAACCTTAAGTCACTTAGCTCCATTGCTATCCAAGTGAGCAGCGAATAGACATTATGACAGTAGTCTGTAATCCTTAGTCCGGAGTTCCTTTCGATGTAGTATATGATGCTCGATATAAGCAAAAGAACCCACTGCCAAAGTCACTTTGCCAAAATTAATTTGTGATGTTGATGCCACTGTTATGAATTCAGGCCTAAGTATGCATTGCTAACAGTCCTCTGAACTCGTGAGTGTTGATTTGGGGTAGCATCGGATGTGCTCTAGCCACGAAAATTAGTGGAGAGGCTAAGGTACATGAGATCTCCAATACCCAGAAAAGGCTTGGGCAGATTCTAAACAGTTTGGGAGATATTAAAATAATTAATATTTTTAATGAAGTCCCTAAGTCTAAACTTAAGGAAAATAAAATATTAATGTGAATTAATATAATATTGTGTTAGAATGGTCCAGAAGTCATGGATCAAGCCAGATCTTATCTTAGCCATTGATTAGGGACTTAATCTCGATCATTGATTTGTCAACAAGAAAAGTATAAGAGGAGGCTTGAGGGTCACTTGGAGAACACATTGAGGGAGACCAGTCAGTTCAATTTCTGGAGCGAAGTTAGCTGAGAAATTGAACCAGTGGTCTGGTCAGCAGTCAAGAGGCAGCAAGTATGGAGCAGAGAGGCGGGATCATCCACTGGAGATCAACGCTGAGGCAGGAGAGGCAGACGCAGAAGCAGCAGAAGACTGTGCAGTCACAAGCTGGGCCCGCATGGGTGACGCAGAGAGGCCCAGGGCTGACACAATCAAGCAGGGGCTGACGCAGAGGGTTTGAGAGCTATGCAGAGGTCAGTCGGGCTAACGCTGGGATTGGGAGAAGTGCTAGAGAATTATTTCTCTCTGTGGGTAAGCCAGTTTGGCACCCTGTTGTACTGAAGAATTGTTGAATAATAAAATCCTCCCTTGCTGAACCGGTTTTCCCACATTGGGTTTCTCCAAGGACTATTGTCCAAAATATCTGTGTCAATGTGTTAATGCTTGTGCAATGTTTGTTTCAGTATTACGGTGTGATATCTGCAGCAATATTTATTTTAATGTTTATTGAAGTAATTGCATAAATGACTTATTGTGGAATAAGTAGGAAAAATAAATCAGTTGCTATAGTGATAGAATTTTCACATGGTATCAGAGGGAGTAGTCAGAGACAGAAAGGGAAAATCAGTTATGGGACGAGACCACGATGCATTGGCATCCATGTCAGGAGACTCACACAAATTTTCAGAAGATTACACAAGAGAAAGAGATTTTGATTTCTCTATGTTGGCTTCCAAGCTGGAAGAAGAAGTGGCGTGTATGACTAGTACTGCATCATCAGAAGTATGGTATATAGACAGTGGAGCTTCGTGGAATATGACGGGAATCAGGGAGTGTTTCTCAGAATATCGAGAAGAGAAGATGAATTTTCAGATCACCATGGGGAACAAGGCAAAGTGTACTCCAGTAGGGAAGGGTACCATAGTTTTTCAAACAAAATCGAGAAAACGGTTCCGTGCTACAAATGTGCTACATGTACCAGGATTGGGGATGAACTTCCTTTCCGTGTCGCAACTACGAGCAAGGGCTATGACGTATACTTCATCAAGGAGAAGGTATACTTCAAATACCCAAGCTAGAAAAAGAAAGTGCAGATCAGGATCAAAAGTAATCGGTTGTATAGATTGCAACTAGAATCACCAATGGCACTAATAGGCAGTCATGGAGACAAGGACTTGAAAGAACTATGGCACAGAAGAAAGGGTCACTTGCACCATGGAGCTCTGAGAATTCTCAGGAGCACTATAACAGGAGTTTCGAAACTGAGTACGGAACGAGATGATGTATGCAGGGGATGTACTCTAGGAAAGTATGCCAAGGCAACATTTCCTCGGAGCAAACACAAGGCCAAGAGTTTACTAGGATTGATACACTCTGATATCTGCGAACCTATATCTGTCAACGCTCTCAGTGGTATCGAGTATTTCCTTACCTTCATTGATGACCACTCGAGGAAAACTTGGATTTATTTTCTGAAAACCAAGGATGAGGTTTTCTGTCGATTCAAGGAGTTCAAGGCTCTGGTGGAGAATTTGACTGGGAAGAAAATAAAAGTTTTGCGCTCAAATAATGGTGGAGAATATGTCGATAAGGACTTCACTGATTTTTGCGCTAAGAGGGCATCAGAAGAGAGTGGGCAACTCCATATAATCTGGAGCAGAATGGGGTAGCAGAAAGAAAGAACATGACTATTGTAGAAGCAGCTAAGGCCATGATGTATGATCAGGATATGCCAAAATTCTTGTGGGCAGAAGCATGCAACACAGCAGTCTATGTTCAGAACAAGTCTCCTCATCGGGTAGTGGGCAAGATTACTCCAAAGAAAGTCTTCAAAGGGAAGACACCTAAAGTCAATCATTTCAGGATATTTGGGAGTCTAACATATTGCCGCATACCAGAAGAAAAGAGGAAGAAGCTGGATCAGAGTGCGGAAAAGGGATATCTGGTAGGATATAGCGAGAACGCTAAGGCATACAGAATTTATCTTCCAGGGAGCAGGAAGGTAGTAGTACGACGAGATGTAAAGTTCATAGAGGACAAGGCTTTCAAAAGATCTCGCGAGATGCCTTCCGAGGAGCAGTCGAAAGAGGAGACATTGGTTAAGCCTCTTCAACCAACAAAAGTAAAGAATTCTTCCTTGGGACAGGAAGATTCTCAGGATGAGGAGGAGCAAACAAAAGCACCTGTTGGCAAAGGAAGAACTAGCAGGGAACTTCGTCAGATTCTGTGAGATACAGAGGACTTCATCGGTGCGCCAAGAAACAATAAGGAGGATCGAAAACAGCCAGATAGATATCAGGCATTAGTAGCTCAGGATGGAGAACCTGCCAGTTTCAAGGAGGCAGCTCAACATCAAGTTTGGCTAGATGTGATGGTAGAGGAATACAACTCCATAATGGTAAACGATGTCTGGGAGGTGGTGCCAAGACCTCAAAACAGATCAGTGGTAGGTTGAAGATGGATCTACAAGATCAAATACGCTGCAGACAGCAGTGTTGAGAAATAAAAGGCCAGGTTTGTGGCTAAGGGTTATGCTCAAAAATAAGGGATTGACTATGAGGAGACCTTTGCCCCAGTAGCCAAGTATACATCTATTAGGACAGTGATATCTCTTGCAGCCCAGATGGGATGGGAGATCCATTAGATAGATGTCAAAACGACATTTCTGAATGGGGTAATAGAAGAGGAGGTATACATTGAACAACCAGAGGGCTTTGAAACTCATGAGAAGAAGTCTCATGTATGCAGATTGAAGAAAGCCTTGTATGGGCTAAAACAGACATCGAGAGCATGGTATGGTCGAATAGATGGCTATTTGCTGAAGATGGGGTTTGTCAAGAGTGACGCGGATCTAAATCTCTACTATCTGGTTGTAGAGAACGAGCCGTTAATCTTAGTATTGTATGTGGATGATCTCTTTCTCACAGGATCATCGAGACTCATTGGAGAGTGCAAGAAGAATCTAGCCACAAAATTCGATATCAAGGATTTGGGACGAATGCACTACTTCCTAGGGTTGGAAGTTTGGCAGCAGAAGGCAAAAATCTTCCTTGGGCAAGGGAGGTATGCTACAGAAACCCTGAAAAGATTCAGGATGGAGGACTGTAGACCTATGGCTATGCCAATGATCACCAACTGGAAGAAGATTGATGCATCAGAAGACAAGGATGTTGATCCCACCCTATACAGGTAGCTCATAGGGTCCCCGATGTATTTGGTCAATACCAGGCCAGACATTTGCTACGCTGTCAACACCCTCAATCAATTCACGGTGGAACCAAAGAGGGCACGCTAGGCAGTAGCCAAACATGTTCTCAAGTATTTACAGGGAACAGTCGATTATGGACTCTTGTACGCCAGGAGTAAGGATATCATATTGAGTGGATTTATTGATGCAGATTGGGCAGGAAGTCTCTAGGCACTGTTTCAACATTGGATCAAGAATGACCTCCTGGTGCAGTGGGAAACAGAAGTCCGTGGCTCTTAGCTCATCTGAGGCAGAATATATGGCGACAAGCACAACTTCGTGTGAGGCCATATGGCTTAGAAATCTGCTTGTGAACCTATTCAGAAGGAATATGGATGCGACCAGGATCATGTGTGATAATCAGAGTTGCATCAAGCTCTCTGAGAATCCAGTGTTTCATGATAGGTCAAAGCATATTGATATCTGGTGTCACTTTGTCAAGGACTATGTCCAATGAGGAGTTGTATAGTTGAGCTACACTCCTACAGGAGAATAGGTGGCAGACATCCTCACCAAGGCCCTTGGAAGGACAAAGTTTGACTACTTCAGGGAAAAGATGGGGATGGTAAAAAACCCGTTTCAGTGGCAGAAATGGGAGTGATAATAGCAAGGATGCAGAGGGAGTTGCAGTGCAGATGCAGTGTTGGGAGAAAGGACCAGCAGCAGCGCGGATGCAGAGGGAGTTGTTGTACAGATGCAGTAGTGGCAGTAGTAGAGCCATGGGTAGCAGTACAGGATGCAGCAATGCAAAGGATGTTGGGCAGGGAGGCTTAGCATCAACATAGGGACCGATGACGGATGATCAGGGTGATACTCAGTGAGGAGTATTACTAGAGCACAATCCTCGCTAAGAGGGAGTGTCAATTTGGGGTAGCATCGGATGTGCTCTAGCCAAGAAAATTGGTGGAGAGGCTAAGGCACACGAGATCTCCAATACCCAGAAAGGGTTTAGGCAGAATCTAAACAGTTTGGGAGATATTAAAATAATTAACATTTTTAATGAAGTCCCTCAGTCTAAACTTAGGAAAAATAAAATATTAATGTGAATTAATATAGAATTGTGTTAGAATGGTCCAAAAGTCATGGATCAAACCAGATCTTATCTTAGTCGTTGATTAGGGACTTAGTCTCAGCCATTGATTTGTTAACGAGAAAAGTATAAGAGGAGGCTTGAGGGTCACTTGGAGAACACACTGAGGGAGACCAATCAGTTCAATTTCTGGAGCGGGGTTAGCTGAGAAATTGAACCAATGGTCTGCTGGGCAGTCAGGAGGCAGCAAGTACGAAGCAAAGAGGTAGGATCATCCACTGGAGATCAACGCAGAGGCAAGAGAGGCAGACGCAGAGGCAGCAGAAGGCGGCGTAGTCACTAGCTGGGCCTGTGTGGGTGACGCAGAGAGGCCCAGGGATGACGCAATCAAGCAAGAGCTGACGCAGAGGGTTTGAAAGCCACGCAAAGGTCAGTCGGGCTGATGCTGGGATTGGGGGAAGTCCTGGAGAATTATTTCTCCCTGTGGGTAAGCCAGTTTGGCACCCTGTTGTATTGAAGAATTGCTGAATAATAAAATCCTCCCTTGCTGCACCGGTTTTCCCACATTGGGTTTTTCCGGGGACTGTTGTCCAAAATATCTGTGTCAATGTGTTAATGCTTGTGCAATGTTTGTTTCTGTATTACGGTGTGATATCTGCAGCAGTATTTGTTTTAATGTTTATTGAAGTGATTTCATAGATAACTTATTGTGGAATAAGTAGGAAAAATAAATCAGTTGCTACAGTGATAGAATCTTCACAGTGAGAGCACCTAAAGCTAATAATGAAATTCAGATTTTTAAATGACACGAATGAGTGATCTTAGGATAGCAGTAAAATGGTCATGTTTCATTGAATTTCTTATGATGCAAAGAAATCTAAAGAGTGTCAAAACAGTCCTAAAATCGCTGTTTGCTTTGCTTTGAATTTAGTGTGTTTGAAAGAGAGAAACAACAGTGGAAAATGCTTATGCAAACTGATATATTCCAGACCTCTGATTCAAAGTTGACAGTGACTAAAACTTATGACTTAGTCAAAACAAATGATGACCAATTGTCCTTAAGTGTTTTGTCAATGCACAAGGTAGTTTTCAAATTTATTTTTATGCCATTTATATGAACTTTCTGTCACTGCTATGAAGCATTTACCTTACTGTAAGCAAACAGTGAGTGAAAGTGGGTTAGATGATGCAAACCCTTGAGGCCCAAATCCTAGAAAGGAGCTAGAAAATTGCCCACAAGTCCACCAAGGCCTGAGACACCTGCAAACACTACAAATTATCCCAAAATTTGCTGCAAATGAACGAACTATAAGATCAGAAATTTATATGTTTGCTCAGTGACCAAGAAGAGGCAAAGATGAGGGGTTTTGAAGGTTGCTTGAGCCAAAGAAGAGGGCAGAGGCTTGACAACTAAGCTAAGGAGGTCACAGCACGCAGGGATTAGGCTTTTAGGGACCACGTTAAGGCTATGAGGCCTGGCAGAGAGGTGAAAGGCTGCCACAGGGATTGGAGAGGCCTTGAGGGCCTGCGTTCAGGGCAGAGCGCAAGGAGAAGAGTAAGAGTGAGGCTGCGGTGAGGAAGTGAGGGCCTTAAAGGCCACGCAGGTTGGGAGAAGGGTAGCGGAGGGCTGACTGAGGCCCTAAAGCTTGACGGCAGAGATAAGGGAAGGCTGTCGTGGGGCAGCAATGAAAAAGAAAAGCCAACGGAGGGGATAGAGGATAGAAAAGAAGGCAGAAGGCCCTGTGGCCTAGGAAACAAGGCCAAAAGAGGCTGCGGCAGGCAGAAAAAAAGTTGAGAGACGGTAGGAGATGAAGGATCACGGAAAAGCTTGTAGGAGAAGAAAAAGGCTGCCGCAGGGAAGAAAGAGCGCAGTGGCCAGCCTAAGAGGGCCTCTGTTTGAACGCTGGGCCTAGAGGGCCAACGAAACCCCCAAAAAAATTATCTTCTGCAAAAAAAAAATCAGATTTACCCCAAATCTCTGAATTTTGCCCAACTCGCCACTAGAATCTTCCTGAAAATTGAAGGCTTATCCTTGGGCTTGGAGGAGAAATAGAGGGTGAATCTTGCCTTCCTAGGCCTAGATCCACCTCTAGAAACCCTCTTAAAATTTTCCAAAGACTGAAACCCTTGAAAACCCTTAACAATTCTTCAAATTTGGCTTTGAAATTCACCTATACAAATAAAATTTTAAAAGCCCAAAACCCCAATATATACAAAAATAAAAAAAATAAACCCCCACTGGACACAAGGGTTAGAAAATAAAATTATTCACAAAATTTTATTTTACAATATTCACAATGGTTTATGGCTCTTATAAGCAGATATATTCTTTAGATGCTTAAATACACAACAGATTAAAGTAGATGAGTAAAATAGTTTTAATGGGTGAGCAATGGCCCAAATCTCTGCAAAACCCATCGTCAGATAAGACCTGAAATTTAACAAAATGGGCTCTTAAGCTTTCTTGTTTTGGGAGTTGGTTGGTCCAACCAAAGACTTCCCCTCATGCACAAGCTCTGAATCCTTGAGATATCTACACACTTAAGATCAAGTTATTAGATCAATAGGGGTTAGATAAACACCATAACCCTCAAGGTCTAGAGATACCTGCTAGATCAGTCAAGTTATAATGTCTGTCTAAACCCAGTAACTAATGCAAGGCACCTATGCAAATAGTTAATCCTCTCAATGGCTAGACAAAAAATAACTTATAAAATACAATTCAATAGAGCATTAAGAACATGATTCAGAAATTACCACAATAAGCATAAGAGAAACGCCACCATAAATAAACCCCAAAGTCTTCTTTATATTTCCAGAAAAAAATATTATAGTAGAGCTTGACTCAGAGCTTCTTCGAAATTTTTCGGTGATTTGAAAAGCAAATGACTTCTAATTTATAAATAAATCCTCCAAGTGATAAATAACGGCTAGTTGGCTTGATCCTTGTCAAAATAATCTCGACCGTTGATAAATATTTAATCATCTTTTAATTTCCACCAAAGAAAATCTTTAATTTTGAGGAATTTTCGAATTTCTCATAAATATCATTTTTATTATCTCAAAAATAATTATTTTGAGCTAATTTCCCCAAAATTTTCACTTTGACTTAACCACCAAGGCCCAAGCGTCCAATTTTTCTTGAAATTTCCAATATTCCCTTAGTGGGGGAGCTCCAAAAATTAATTTCTTTAAGACCCACGAATTTTTCAATTTGGAGAATTTAATTTCTCTAGGATTTTAATTTTGACTCTAATTAATTAAATTTTTGGCTTAGAATTCTAATTTATTTTTGCCAGAAAATTTAATTAATTGACACTTGAGGTGATTAATAATTTTTCCACCCTATAATATTTTAGCCATGGTGTCTTAGTATGAGAGACCATGCACTAAAATATTTTTTACATAAGATAATTACATTTCAACCCTCAAAGGGGGAACACTCGTTCATTATAGACCCTCAATTTATCACCCAATTCTGCGACTCAATTTGATCTATTAGACCGAGTAATTTGTAATAAAATAATTTAGCCAATTAGCTTAAATTATTCCCAAATCACTTTTACAAAAGACACGATTAAAACACTAGGACTCACCTAAGACCTCAACGATAAATTCCACCCTAGCTTTAGGGTAAAGCTGGAAGGAAAAACAATATTAATCATTCGTGTTTAGAAACATAAATGAACTAGTGAGACGAAAAACCTCTTAGGATGAAATTCGTCGCCAAAATAATAGGCTTACCTAGTTTGTTACATACATATATGGTCTTACTAGCATCATTTACATTAAAATTATGCCGAATGGGTTTACAACTTTGACAAACTGAAGACTGATGATGATGATGAATCTAGGATAATATGAATGCTTGAACATGATGGAATTCCTTTGAGAAAATGTGTACTGCTATAGGGTAGTCGACACATGTTGATTTTTTGTAGCATCGGATGTGCTCTAGCCTTGAAATTTGGAGGAGAGGCTAAGGGACATGAGATCTCCAAGACCCAGAAATCGTTTTGAGAAATTCCACCCAGATGAGAAGTTATTAAAATAATTAATATTTTTAGTGGGTTCCTAAGTCTAAACTTAGGAAAATAAAAATATTAATGGGTATTAATAAAGATAAGGGTGAGAAGCTTCTAAAAGACGAGCATCAAGTTTGTTTTAATCTTAGTCGTTGATTAGGGACTTAATCTCGGCCGTTGATTCATCAACAGGAAAAGTATAAGAGAAGACTTGAGGATCATTTGGAGACACATCGGTAGATACTCGGTATCTCAAGGAAAATCAATTCTCAAGTGGAGGAGATTGATTTCAGAGGGAGAGTTGCAGGGTGGAGGAAGAGGAAGGCATCAGCAACAGGCAGTGACTGAGGAGGAGGTGACGTAGGGACAGTAGGAGACAGCGCAGAGAGAGACGCAATCCAGAGGAGATACGCAAAGCTTACGCACACTGACGCAGAGGGATGCAGAGCCACTCAAAGCCACGCTGGGCCACGGAGAGTGATGTAGGGATGATGCAAAAGTGGGAGCAGGGTCTCCAAAGTGGCAGAAGGTCTCAATGGGAAAGCCTCTGGTGTTTTCTTTCAGTTTCTCTGTAAAATCTTTCCTTGTAAAAGCAATTGTTGCTGAAGATTAATAAAACCCTCATCTGCTGCACCGATTTTCCCACATTGGGTTTTTCCGAGGACAATTGTCCAAAAATAATTGTGTTGATGTGATTGGTTCTTATGCATGTATTTTTTTTCTCTGGGTAATTGTGTGATAACTGCAGTAGAATTTATTTTAATATTAAACCCAGGCCTGCCAACGGGCGACTAAAAACAGTGAGGACTGAATGCATGTGCGAAGTTGGGTGCAGACATGAGTGAATGAACATGCATGCAATTAGTGAGTGCAAGATTCAGTAAACGAGAAAACAAGTAAGTGAGTGCAGTGAGTCGCCGCAACGGCCACTGTTAGTGCAGAAACAGTGGCATGCATGCGACAACAAGGAGATGCAATGGAAAACTTGAAATAGTGTTTCTACAAGCTAACATGCATTAAAACGACAACAAACGTTCAACAAAACCAAGCAAACAACACTCACACATACCGAAATACAAAAAGTGATAGAAAAGCAGCAAAAGACATGAAAAGAGGACTTAACCAAAAAAAGATGAGCTGAGTGTGTCGAAGGTTCCTAGATGCGATGGGGAATGCCAGAGCTTCAAGATTGAAGTGAAGAATGAGCTCTAAAACATCGAATAAATAGTTTTGACAAGATCGAAGCTTATGACGTGCATGCCACAAATCTAGGAAAAATACGACACTTGGCGGGAGGTTTCTAAAACGGCTTTTGCATGTAACCCCCAACTGCTAAAAATAGATCCCTAAAATCTAGAGATGCGCTTTGTTTTTTCTTTTTGCTTTTTCGGGAAAAATTTGCCCATGCATGCAAGTCAAGATTGCACATTTCTAGAGTAAACTGGTCAACTTGGGAGCACATGCAACGGACAACAAGCCCTGGAGTGACTTCTACGCAGTTTCTAGGCTGAGTGGCTCTGGCTACCCATCAAGCTCTGCGCAATTTCTGGACCGAAGCCAAGGTTGCCAGCCACAACTTTGCAAATTCTGAGAGCAAGCCCAGTGATGGGCTGCTCTGCGCAATTTTCAAGGGGAAGGCAATCTGCTTGCTCTGCTCATTTCTGGAGAGAAGCAGGCTACCTTGATGCTCTCGCAATTTTGGAGAGCAAGGTCGGTTGCCCTCTAGTTCTATGCAATTCTCCAAGCGAGCAAAAGAGTCAGTTGAAGACCAAGTCACGAGATGTCAGCTTGCAGGTGAAAGGCAAACAAGTTAGCGAACACAAGCTGATAAGTCAAGAAACTCAACTAAAAGCATATGTACCTGGGCAGTGCAAGACATGCTGCTAAGGATCGTTGGTAGGGAGGCTCCAAAGCGAAGCTAAAGCAAAAATTTTGGAGGATGGTTGTAGCCGCTACAACACAAGGATAACCATCACACCAAACACCCCACATCACATGAAGTACCCTCAATCATGGTCTAAACACTTTCAAAATAACCCCAAAAGTCGAGCAAGGGTTTCTATTATGAAAAACAACTATGGGAAATGCCTAAGAAAAAAAACTCCAATTAAGAAGCAGTATAGTCTATTCAACATTACTATCCGCCCAAAATGCCATACAAGGATGTTGATGTTTATTTTTCAACAGAACGTCGATCCATACAGGTTTCTATCATGTAAAAAATTAATGTATTAATATTTTATTAATACTATGAAATAACTAAAAGTCAAATATCAATAATGATGTGATAAAATTTTATGTGATTATACATTAAATAATTGTTAAATTGTTAATATATAATTTTGATGTCTTAAATCATATATGTGAATAGTTTTAGTTTTAGTTTTATATACATACATACAAGTGTTGTGTCCATGTTTCTTGAAATTTTTGAAAGTGTTGTTTTTAAACATGTACCATTATGAAAATCCGTACACTAAGTTACCTTATATGGGGAAATGGGTATAGGTTTTGTAAATGTCACTTTCAATGAAAACAAGGAAATGACAACATATATATATGAGAGAGAGAGAGAGGTGTTCATAGGTAAGTATGCAACCATTACAATGTTCAAATCATAAGAAGATAGTAGATATTTGGTGATCTCTTCAACAAACCCTAATCCAATCATAAAACCAGCAGATTTATAACAGCCCTTAAAATAGATCACAAGAAATATTTCCACGTACCATATCTTTGTCCAAGAACAATCAACCACACGAATAGAGTGAAATGTCAAAAGAAGAGTAAATTGTTTACCGGTGCCCCTTATGCAATGAATGAATTGATTCACTTGAATAAGATTTTACAAATGAGGAGTGTATCCTTGTATTTATACATATCATTTAGGGTTGGGGCACTACCCTAAGAGCATGCCCAAGCCAACCTAATCAAATATAGAAACAACGATAAATGGTTTAGTTAGGGTGAAAATTCCGAAGTCTGGAATCCTACTACAAAAATTGATATTATTCCTTCTATTTGTTAAATAAATTAAACAAATCATTTGCAGTTTCTTACGGCAAATATCGAAATAAATACATTGTAGCCTTCAAAAATAAAATACTGAAGAAAAATGCAAGGAAAATTAAATAGATGCTAGCACACATATAAGAATATTAACACAGTTATTTTTGGACAATCATCCGTAGAAAAACCCAATGTGGGAAAATCGGTGTAGCAGATGAGTGTTTTATTATTCTTCAGCAGTAATTCATGTATAAGATACCGAACAACAAAAATTAGAGAAAGAAACACTGAGAGAAATTTAGTATTAAATTTTTCGCTCTCCACAGCGATTCTCTGACCCCGAAATGGCCCCTCTACCCTTACTCTGGTCTCACTGCGTCATCCTCTGCGTAGTGCCCTAATGAATTGCGTCCTCTCACGCTGACCCTACCAGAAGTTATCCTACACTCTCAGACTATTGTTGTTTCCCTCTCTCTGCCCTTGCAACTCACCCTCTGGCTCTATTTTCTCTTGCTGAACTTCAGCCACTGAGAAAATCGATTTGCCTGGGCAACTGAGTATCTGGCATCTGCACTAATGTGTTCTCCATCTACCCGTCGACTTCTTATAATCCTCTGTTGGAGCAGCAATGGCCAAGATTAAAACATAATCAATGGCCCAAATTAATTCCCTGTCGATCTATGTGAGTTTCTAGATGATTCTCACCACATCTCAATTAACACTGATTAATTAACCATATTCCCTAAGTTTAAACTTAGGAAATAATTAAAAAATTGGTTAATAATCTAATTGAGATACTTCTGGGTGGAATTTCCTGAAATGATTTCTAGGTTTTGGAGAACTCATTCATTCTAGCCTCTCCACAAAGTTTTGTGGCTAGAACACATTCGATGCTACCAAAACTAACAGTTAGGTATCCATATGTAAGTTCCATAAAACTATAATCATTACGATGGATTAACAAGCCTCAAGTAAAGACTAACCACATACTATCAGCATATGCCATTCATTGATTCCTCACAATTTCACAATATTCGTTAGTCATTGTACAACCAAACTTTGCCTTTATAAATTAGGCATTATAATCAAACTACAATTAAAAAAGACAAGTGGCATTGGTCAAAATCATCAAGTTTCTGATTATCATACATGTTATATCCGCAAGTCTTAGGTATATTAGAAGAACTTGAATTTCCCTTTGGTATTAAACTTGAAGAATCTAATATGATTGAAGATCAATCTTCAATAACCAGAATTTTCCTTTATAAATAGGAGATACATTCAAATTATAAAAAGGAAGACTCTAAGCATCACTAGTCAAGATAAGGTAGTTGGACATCACCACACATCTAATACAATGGACTCATGTATATCATAAGTATTGGAAGCTCCCTATAGAGTTGAACCTAGATAAGAATTATTCTAATTAAAAATGAATCTTCAACAAAATTGAGATAGAAGAAAGTAATGTCCAAGTTGAGATCCTCAAATCCCATGTCTCCCAACTCTTTGAAGACCTAGATTGATAGTCTTCTTTCTTTCATGAGGTCAGGCAAAGATTTGAATATATGTTTAGAGAGAAGAAACAATTGTCAGGGATTGCAACTCATCAAACTTGCTGAATGAGTAACCCATAATTATACATGTACTTCTCTTAAACTTCAACCTTAACAAATAGATTCCTTCAAGGTTGATGCAACCTGAGGCATGTGAAAAATAGATGCTTCTCATTCTTGATCATGCCATCAGTGATGAATTATGACTTGTATTGTATACATCAATTCTGGACATGTATTGTTATTCTACACTATATGGACATGGATTCATTTAATACCAATAAAAATATGTGTATTTCTTTATATTTTTGTGCTTTGTTGGAAATACTAAGAGGGGGGTGAATCAGTATTTCCTTTAATTTTTACACAATTGGTTAGATTCCTTTAAACATTTAGAGAATCAAAACATAACATGAAACATTATCACATCACATAGACAGTGCACAGAAGATTTTCTCTCAACAAAGCTTCATTATGTATGGTTACATACAAGTTTACAAGCTGAACTAGAAGGAAGTACATAACTCCCCAAAGGTTTTACCAGCAAGGGCTCAAAGGAAGCATTTGCTCTCTAAGTCTGAAGATATTTACAGACCCAAGTCTGTTGGAGTCTTCATCCCTTACAATCAACCAATCAACCACTGCTGCTGCAATACACTTCACCCCTATCCACTGCCACTCCTGCTACTACCACTGTCCATTGTCACTCCTGCTGCACTTTACTACTATCACTGTCCACTCCAACTGTTAGCTACCACTGCTGCATACTGTAGATGCCAAAGCACAGTCAACACTTGATCCTATAACACTTCAGCCTTCTGACATAACTCAAGCATTCTATGTAGAACATGTCCCCCTTTGATCAGTTACAATATACCAAAGCATCTAACATTGTCAACTATCTATGTCACAAGAGTGTGAATCATTGTTACGTAAGAGTCAAGACCATCAACCTTCCAAAAGTATCACTGTCAAATAGTAGTCACAAGAGCATGCAATTTTGTTTAATATCACTGTCACAAGTCACTGTCAAATATCATTGTCAAACACCTATGTCAAGTACATATATCATCCCGCATGTAACACGTGTCATAATCACTGTCAAGTTGTATACAAGATCACCAACATATCATGTCACTAATCAGTCTTTGCAATACAACAAAAATTAGTTGGACAATTCATGAGACCTCTATAGACCCAATACTACTAATAGTTTTATCTCATTTATTATCATCCTTAGAAATTTATTCAAGAGTTACAATATTGCAAACTCTGTCTAGCAACACCAGACTTAGCATAAGTCAATTACTGACGCATTGGATTAAGGCTTCAAGAATCTGAATAACATATCCTCCTGAACTGATCACTGATACAAAACTTTCTGATTTAAACAAACTGTACTCAAGCCAGAATGCATTGTCATCGCAACAATTAGTTAAGGTTATCGTATTACTGTCTTACATAATGGGCACGCATGTTATATACCCGTCTCGATGTCATATGCAACCATTATACTTGCCACAGAGCTATTAAAACACAACATATTTGATCTATTTTGCAAATGACCTCTATTAAATCATATCACATCCTTCAAGTTGTCATCGATCTTCCAGAAGACCCACTAGACTCACGCACAGAAGATTTCACCCACAGAGATTAAATATTCAACAATTAAACAAAATTCATTTGGATATAGGTGTTGACTGCCACAGACAGGAAGCATATAGGAGTCGTGCCGATTGAAGGTCCTTGTTCTACCAGTGCGAAATAAAAGGTTGCTCGAAGGAATACATCAAACCAAAGTGATCTTTGAACAAAACTTCTTCAATGGGAGGTCTGTGATACTTGAACGAGGTCATAAAACATCACAATACGGATCATACTTGTATTTTAGGTATGCTAGAACAGCTTCTGGAGCACAGGTGTTATAGGCATGACAATTGATTCTCCTTCAGTATTGATGCACAGTGCAATACAAGGCCGCAATCACCGAATTATGCAAGAATGACAAAGCATTAGATGAGTGTTTAGACAGCGTTGACATGAAATCAACCATAATAACCTAGGCCACTGAAACCCCCGACCTTCTTGCAAAATTACACAGGACTGTATAGGGTTTGTATGCATGAATTATAGGGCATTGTTAGTGAGGACTGGCATGTTCATATTAATTCAGAGGAGGACTGAAGACAAACCAAAGGAGGTATCAGTCTTAGATATGTGATTACCCACGGGGAGGCACGAGCGGGAGGGGTGTTTTATAACCTCGAAGAAAAAACTGAAACAAAGTTCGCTTAGGGACTGGGGAAAGCCTCGAACAACCAAGCCAAAGCACTCTCACTTTGGCAAGGCTTGAAGATAAGCATCTCCAAAGGCATTAAAAATCTGATTATTGTCGGTGACTCAATGGTGGTGATCGAAAAATGCATAAGGCTCTCCAGAAACGAGCATCTTTTAGACTCCGAAACCTCTTCATTGATTACAAGGATTATGATTATGCTCAGCAAGTTAGATGATTTCAAAATTTTTCATGTAAAAAGGGAAAATAACCATATGGCAAACCTACAAGCCAACGTTGGTGCAACATTATAACAAGGAGTGTTACACGTTGATCAAACCATGGTAATATGTCACATACTATAATTGAGGGATTAATTAAATACTTAATGGATTATAGGTGGAACATTGGAATAATCACGACTCAGGGGAATATCAATCTCATTAATACCTTGGGAATGGCAAGGAGATTGTAGGAAGTTGTTGAGGGTAGTTGTGTATTAATTAACAGATGGGCGCGGGGGAGAATAGCATTCATGTTGCAAGACAAGTGGTCTCATCCCAGTTGGTTATTAATTGGGAAGGCAGGTGAGATCAACCTTAGTACTATCTCATATCAATTTGAATGCATTTTGGCAGTAATTCGAATGGAGGAATGTGCCATGACGGAGTTGTAGGCAGGAAAGTCATTTAATCTTGAAAAGATGGGAGTCTCATTTGAAAAGGATCACTCAGTTATTTATAGGAGCTAGGTAATGCAGCTCAGGCATAGAATTGTTCTGGTGCAAGGAAGAATAGCAAGAAAGATGACCTCAGCAAGCAACGGTAGAGGAAATGGAGCTGAGGAACTCAGGAGCATTGGAAATGTGGTGGAAATGATGGAAAATTCAAGCAAGCAAGTTGTGAAAGAGATTCAAGAACAAATGATTGTTGTGTTGTCTCATTTGTCTGGATTAGGGAAAGACATGGAATTGATGAAGAAGGCCATGGAAAATTTGAACATCAGGATGATCAACATGAAGTCTAAAGTGGATAACATCAAAGTTAAGGTAGACATAAACACTATAGGAGTACTGAAAGAGGTTTTCGCACTGTGTAATACTCCCACCCCAATGGCGGAAGACGCGGAAGCAGCAAACAATGCTCTGGGGCCTGGTGCTAAGATAATCGCGGACCTAGCCCAGACTCTCAAAGTGGCTCAGGAGGACATGGAACATGGAAGTCGCGGGTAGCCCGTCTTTTTATTATTATGTTATGTCGGATAGTAAAGCTCTGCGGTGTCTTTTGGAAAATATATAGTATAAGTGATGTAAGGACATTATATAGAAATAAGAATGGTAGCAATAGGGTCTCTTTGAATATTTCTTTTCATACTTCTGAGACTAAGATTCTCATGAATGTAAGGGACCTAGCCAGTTCCCAATTTTTGTTATAAAAATTGCTACCCATTGCTTTTAAAAAAAAAGATATGTGATTACCCAGAAATATGACAATATGTCTAGTGAAGCCTTCAAAGACCTTTCCTACGTGGACTGAGATTCAAAGATAGGTTTTTTGGTCACATATCAGAGCACCAACTTAGAAGTTTTGCTTAGAAAATAGGCTTGAACAATGCACAAATTTTAACTCAGGTCCTTGCTAGTTAAGAGCTTAGAGAGTCCCGAATTTTCGTCATAAACCCTGCCTCAAAGGCTCGAATATTCCATACTTTGATCCTAGTAAGAATGTGAGTGAATGCCAACAGCAACGTGTCTCAGACTTGTTCTCGAGAAGGACCGAAAACTCATGGAGATACCTGCAAGTAGACTCAACAAAACCCAAAAAATTATTAACCCAGAAACCCTTCCAAATTGCCTTCTCATCAGATTTTTAACAACTCCTCAAGGCCGCAGATAAATAGAGCCAAGATCCACACACTTGATATATCCCAAGAGGGCTAGAAATGCCTCCTTTATATAAGAGTCGAGGTGCCATCTAGAGAGGCAGTCGACATGCCTTTGGAGGGAAAATTAACTTTTTAAATTTCAAACTTCGGAGCCCAAAAACCCCAAACAATATGAGGCTAATTTTAACATTTAATTTGAATTTGAATTCTCAACGAAACTTTAAGTCACAATATATTTGAATTAATTTTTAATGAGAATTCCTTTTGACCTTATGAGTTCCCAGCTAATAAGAGACTACCACATCATCATTTTTAGGGTTTTCAACCATAATGGGGTGTACCATCTTTAATCAAGCATATCTCTCAAACCGTGAGGGCCCCACTAAGTGCTCCACATATCAACATAAATGGCTTAACGAGGGCTATCAACCTAGAGGGGTCTCATGCCAAGAATCATGACGAACACAATCAATGAGTGCAAGGAAAGTGTCAGGTATGATCATCTTCCAAAAGATCCAAACCCTAGAGCTAGAGTTTCATCAATGCATCATCTCATCCATGCATGCCAGCATATTGAGGACATTAATGACGACATCCTACACCCGCTTTGACATCAATGACAACATAATCAACATGCTTGTCAAGTTTCCCCAAGTCAAGTCAAACTCTTGATCTTTGCCCTTGTTGCCCACCAAAGTGGGTAACCCCTAGGAGAAAATATTTCTCCCATTTTATTCAACTTGCTAGTCAACAGCTCTATGATGATCCACAAGTAGCTAGCCTTAATGACCCTCCATCCATGCTTTGATCAATGCTTTATGACATCTAGCATACTCATTAGATGAAGTTGAGTCATCTATTATAAGGTGCATTAACCATCTTTGTAATTAAGTGCTTTCATTAAATGTTTAAGGGCATTCTAGAAGGGATCACATGTTGAATTGGATGATAGACCAATTTTGGTTGTATTCTTGTTCCTGTGCTTTGGAGGTTATCCCCTGCCCCTAGTCTAATGCAACCTTCCTTGAGGCCTTTCTTTCCACTTCCCAAGAGGGGCACCAATAGAAGGCATTGATTGATGTTGTGTGTCTATGGTAACCCATACCTAACACTTTCCATCTCTTCCCTTATATCCATGTCCCATCTTCGGGTTAAATGCCTTCAGTCACTAGTATTGGTTCTCTATTTTCCTCATTCTTGAGTAGGGACCCCAAAACTTTACCCTAAGAGATTGATACAACAGAAAGAAAAGAAAGAGCATGAGGCATGATGATAAAATGCAATTGGATGGGATATAATAGAGTGCATGGACAAAAGCTTAGCTTGAGCTATCAAGCTAAAAGGAACTTTGAATATCGTTTGAGAGATTGGTTAAGACTTTTTCAACACTACAAAGAGGATGTCCAATCCCACTTGATGACCATGATGGGAATTAGAGCCAAAACATTGACCACTTTATGAGTATTGCTTTGGGATATATCCAACAATGATGATAACCTTCTCTCCCTTTAGGGCCTAAAACGATGCACATTGAAGCCATGACATTGCCTAGAAGACCACAGGATGCCCCTAGGATGGCATTGTACCTTCTTAATGGGCATTTCACTATTTCGAGGCTAGTTTTATGATGATGATGACATGAGATTCCTCTAGAAAGGATGGTACAACTTTCTAGGTGATAAAGGCATTCCCTAGCCTTGCGACATCACCCTCATCTAGCTTGGAGTAATGACATGGACTTGGTTGATGATGACATGTTGATGAGAAGGGATTTGCTTGACGAGTGGACACCTTGTTGACGAGGAGATGTTCTTTGAGCGAGGAGCACTCTCTCACCCAACCATGGCACATTTTAATGGAGATATTCACCTTTATAGAATGAGGTCACACTTGGAGGACATTTCGCTCACATGTGTGGGCTAAAAGGAGACTTTTTGTTACATTTTATCATTAATATAGTTATCTTTTAGGTCAGCTTGTGACCTGCTTAACTTGTGATCACTTAATTCATTATTTTGAGGGGTTTTACTCAATCACTGCACTAAATCGACTTGGTTGCTCTCATATAAATTGGCAGAAGTCAATTTTGGTTGGATCATTATCGCGCACACCCATTTACTCATTGAGAGAGAGCATGCACTAGTTATTTTTCTCTTGGACGCAATGGAGCGTTGACATAGCAAATTGTCTTGAGGATGATATTATACTTGGAGGGATTCTCTTTGATTGATAAAGTGATTTTATGGTTATTTGTGCAACTTTATTGTGAGTAATCTTCTTCCATTGTGCAAATATTGTATAATTAGGGTTACATCGAAATTTTCATATTAATGCATTGAATATTTAATGGCTCTAACATCTCCTTTCCAAAATTATCACAAAGCATCCATTAAAGAAACTTAGTAAAGTATTCATTGACCTTAAATCTCCAATTGATTGAAAATTGCTAGGGTTTTGATGGAGAGATTGTATCTCTCATAACTCCCTCCAATCAAGTCTTCAGCCATAAACCTTGCCCTTTGACTCCATTAGCCCAAGAATGAGAAAGGTAGTAGTCTATTTAGTGTGTCAATATTTATAAAAGAAAAAAATAAAACCCTAAATTCTTTTTTTTCACTTTTTAAGGGTAAATTAGGGTTAGGTTATGGAAAAATCTGCATTAAATAGCAAAAAATATCTTGCATATCATATTACTACGGTTGGGATTTGCATTTGTTAAATTAAAAAAGCAATATATAATTTTATATGCAATTCTAGCCCAACTTTTTTAGAGCCGATGTCTAGGGTTTTGTAGTTGTTTTATGCATTCTCAGCCATTGAAAAATTGTTGCAGCCTTTTCCTTCATCCAATCATTCAATAGCATTGCTTATATATAGTTTATCATTGATTATAGGTCGTTTTGTTATTGTTGTCATAAATTTTGCATGTTGTAAATTGTGCTTATTAAAAACCCTAATTTATAACAGCAATCATTAGTTTCAATGTAACATGTGTTTGGGATCCATTTGAGCCTCTCCAAGACTATACAAGCCCCCTAGATTTAGGCATAGTTCCTTTGAACTCATTACCTCATCTCACTTGGAGCCCTATTTCATTGAATATTATTGTTGGGTGTTTATTTAACACAATCTTTGGACAGTATTTAGCTTGGGAATTATTGGGTTACCTAATCTTTGGGATCCATTGGAGAAGCCTCCCTTGTGGGGATTGTTACCCCACATGTCAACAGGGATACATAAAAAAAAATTGCAACATCTATCATCACCATTGTAAACCCAAGGTCACAAGTCAAAAGTAATGTAAAAACCTTGTGAGGTCATGTATTAGGTATCCTAGACCAATGTCATGTCTTTTGAGTCTATTGTCTTAGTTGGACCATGGCTGGTCCATTGAAATTTCACTTCAAGTTACTCTCGTCCTGTACGAGATTGGAGGGCCTTAGATGAACTCTCTTCAAAACATGGTTTTATGAGACCCTGCATTTGTAACGGTGATCATCAATGTATGGGCTAGTCTAGCTTGCATCATGATGCACCTATGTAGATCCACATAGTTATGAACTATAGTTTGTAAGTCGCCTT
>APFE031151150.1:0-23271 GCA_000404065.3 Pinus taeda
TTTTCCGAGATCACACTAAGGTGCAGGGAAAAGAGCATACGCATGAGAAAAAAAATCCTTCCTTTCTGTTTCTGATTTGCCCAGATCGCACAGAGTCGCAGGGCAAAGAGCATACGCAGAAATGAAGGGTATAGATCTGGTTAAAAAAAAACTAAATAAACCGAAACCGAAATAAGCAGAGAGAAAATAACAGTAAACTGCAAATAAAGACTGTATACCTCCAGATCTTAAAAATGACGCAGATAGGGCTACCGGAAACCTTTTCGCGTGAAACGAAAGGGGTTCCTCACTGGAACAGATGCTCCGAACACAACAGAGCAGTCCTCTCGGCCCGAAAGCAGTCAGAAACAGTAGATCTAGGAAACGACAGCCGCATGCAGTTCTACCGGCTTCAGATTTGGATCACCAACGGACGCGGCCCTCAACCTGGCTCTGATACCATGTAGGAATTTACAGGGTAAGTTCCTCAGACAGAACACTAAAAGGACACCGCTCACAAACAGATCACAGATCAATACACCAGTATTTTGACGTGGTTAAAACCCTCAGAGAGGGAAACAGTCCACGGCCTGCGCCAACGTGGCTACTACAGGCAATTTATTAATAAAAGAATGAAAATTTACATAAGCTTCTCTCATGCACGGTTAACCTACAAATGACCCTCCATGCGCTTTAAATAGAATTCATGGACCAATCGGGTGTCAAGCCACGGATCAAGTGTCGGTAATACCGAGGAGAGAATGAACCGTCGGATCACTACATATCGTGACCGTCGGATTGTAAGTTACAAAATGTACAACGGTAAAGAAACACACTTTACCTAACGCTAACCTAACTCTATACTAGACCAAGTTGAACTTAACTATTCCTATGTGTCGGAATATCCTAACATCAACCACTTGCAAACATACCACTTTAAATAAATCAACTATGCACCAAACACTCAAACACCAAATAGATGTCATAATCAAACAACCAAGCACCAAATATACGACATAA
Organism: Pinus taeda; assembly: GCA_000404065.3. Lineage (NCBI taxonomy): Eukaryota > Viridiplantae > Streptophyta > Pinopsida > Pinales > Pinaceae > Pinus > Pinus taeda. The sequence continues at coordinate 1,000 of APFE031151150.1, forward strand.
GAAAACTCATACCTTAATGTATATTAGGGGAGGCTATCTTGTCTGCACAATAAAGATAGGTTAGCATGATACAAACTCACAACATATCAACTCTAACATAAACCATGATATCCCTAACAGTAACTAACTAACATGTTCACATCATAAGCTCATAAGCATTTGTCGTTCATCCATAAAAATCACATATTTATGATCAATCTAGCTTAGTATGACACCATCTCACAAATATGTTGATTCATACTTGAATATTGCAACCATAACCATTTGCATAGGTCAAACCATATTAACACAATACATATAACCTCAAGATCTTCAAGGAAATGAACATAACCATCACAAATATGACCAATCCAAAGTATTACATCAATATCTCAATGAAATGACCCTAATCATCAAGTTAACTGCATATAAAAACAATAAGCTATATATCATACTCATCAACAACATACAACATAATCATTAGGTTATCTAATATAAAACAACAATAGAAATGCATACAACTACATGTTATTATCATTCTTGACTATCTGACACATATGCATATAGCCACAGTAATCATCTAAAATCTATCATGAATGTAACCATAACAGCAAATACATGTTCATAAACCTAATGTATATAACCCTAATTCATATAATAATCCTTAACTTACATACCTGCATGCCAAACATACACTACCCGTATGACAATCTGCTCTTATCCCAAAGTCTAATGCTGCAACCTCATTAGGATGATATGCATCTCTTGCTCTATCTCATCCAACACATTAGCATCATAACAAACAATAGCATCATGATGAATGAAATTGCATATAATGAATTCACAAGGCATGTTTGACCTACTATACATGCATAATCATAGTCACGACCATACATGCATAAAAATAACCATTACTCCATTGTACACATTGCCACATGCAACCAACAGTATGCATAAGCAATGCAAAATCAACTACACCTACGCATAAACACATGTATTCAAACATAATTGATCAATTATTGTAATCAACCTACAAGATTGATACATGTAATCAAAATATTCAAAAATGTAACCTAACATACAAGGATGTAAGTTGGTATCATTAAATCAACATGTAAGCGACATATAATTCATACACAGTTAGTCACATGTTCCAAAAAACAAGACATCGTGTCTATTAATTTGAAATCAACATTCACCAATACTAACAATCTATAAGCATACCCATTTACTATCCATGGTCCACACTAAGGTAGAAGGAGGAAGCTACTATAATGGTCTGATCTCCAATGTCCAATTATGGAAATGGGATCTCCAAAGCTCTACTAGTCTTTTTTTTTCACTTACTCGTTCACAGATACCCGGGTCAGTAGGCAACCACTACGTCCAGGGTTTTTTAACACTGAGTGGACACCACCCGAAGGGCATCAACACCCCTCGACCTATTTACTGACCTAACCCCAAGAGCTTTCAGGATTCGACCCTGTGACCTCCCATTGGCGAGGCACTTGATTTGACCGATTGAGCTAACTCTTGGGGCTAAAGCTCTACTAATCTTAATCACACTTGAAAAGAAATTGATTTTTTATTTCTCATACATTTTGTATGAAATTAATTCAAAACATTGTACTTATTTCACTTGTAACATAATAACTAAAAACATGCGACTTTTCCATTTCCTTACATGCGACTTTTCAAATTCCTTGCATGCAACCTTTCAAATTCCTTACATGCAACTCTTCAAATTATTTGCATGGAAATAGGCATAGATCAGCTACATCCATATTATCATACTATAATATATCCCATCTAAGAAAAAAAAACATTTTCTTCAAACAATTACCATACTTTTACATTTTCTTCAAACAACTACTATACTATTACATTTGCATGTAAGCATTTATTCAAACACTTTACATGCAAACTAATATAGAAAACTATTTGCATACAAGTAATAATATATCAACTACAATAATATTATTACTCATCAATACTATCCCCAACCACAAACAACATACTAATTGGGGCATTTTATCAAACTATTTGTATGCAATTAATCACTGAACCGTTTAAGCATTTCATCAAACACTTTGCATGCAAACTAATATAGCGAATGATTCAATGCATATATCCTAAAATGTAGTAACACGAGTTATAGAAACTAAACCATATGATTAGTGGTATTTTCCCTCACTATGGTTCAAGTTTCAACTTCTGAGATTTCATAGATGAAAAGTTATAACAAAAATACCAACACAATCCTATTTGGTGCACAATTCTAGGAGTATCCAGAAAGCTTGAATTCCATTGGTCATATCTCATAAAATATAGCGAATAAATGTTTGAAATTTTTATCACAACATCAGTGGGATTTCCCCTCATTGTAGAAAAAAGTTCAGCTCCTGAGAGTGCCCAGAAGAAAAGTTATAACAAAAATGTCAGTGTGAACTGTTTGAGGCTTGATTAGGAGCACTCAAAAGGCTCGACTCCCTCTATTCATATCTCCTAAAATATTGTGACCCAATATATGAAATTTCTACCAAATAATTAGTGGTATGTCCCCTCAATGTCGACAATTGTTCAGCTTCTAAAATCCTACAGAAGATTAGTTATTGCAGAAATTCCAACATGACCTGTTTGAAGGTGCATTCAGGAAGGCCGTCTTCCTTAGATCATAATTCCTAAAGTATTGTGAACCAATATCTGAAAATTTTACCACAATATCAATAGGATTTACCTTCAATATGGACAACTTTTCAACTTTTAATATGCCACAAAAGAAAAGTTATAACAGATATGACAGAAAGGTCTAAAATTTAACCTTTGTTCTTCGTTTCACCTATGATAGAGCCCATCTAGTCCAAGTATTTGAACCTGGAAGCTCCGATACCACTTTGGAACACCCCCCGGGGTAAGTGTGCATATAAAAAAAATAATAGGAACATAAATACAATAAACATATCAACCATCAAAATCCATATATAGATCAGAACATTTGCACATGAAAATCAAGGGAATGAATTTTTCATTAATAAAAGCAATGAACCAACCGGTGATGGGACTACCACGTTCCACCCGACCATAGATTGGTTGAGCCAAGTCTCTCTTCAACCAATCACCCCCGTGCCATATTCCAAGCATGAATGTGGGACTAATAAAACACATCAAAAACACCAATCAATGTGGATGCCACCGGAGTTCTCCACCTACACCGTGAAGAATTTGATTGCCTTCTAGTCTCTCAGGCTTTACCGTGCATCTGCAATATGATCCAGGGACCACTAGGCCCTACACCAAGACATGCTCTTCAGGATTTACTGTGCATTCCATCTCATAATCACTAGTCCCAACAGAGAGAAAATCCACCTCTTGGCTTTACCATATATCCTGCCATTCATCGGCAAGGATTCCGAGGCCCACCGAGGCACACAATTTGGCTTTGCTGCAACCCACAATCCAATTCATGGGTTGCTAGGCCAGTGGTTTTGTGCATCCTCAGTTCGGTTCAAGGACCACTACCACCACATGTTTGTCAATTTGGAGATCCACCCCACTCAGCTTCGAATCCAATCCGACCATCCCCCACAAAACACATGAGAGAACCCATCTCATCAAAGCTATCATGAAATGGCAAGGCTAGGCTGAAAATACTGCCACACCTGGAAAGACCCATGCCATGGTAGAAAGAAACACATGCAATCCCATGCATGCCAAATCTAGTAAGGAAAATACACATGCAAGTTGATACCTGCACTGAAGCTTGTTTTAACTACTTGATCCTGCCTTTCCATTCTTGATCTTTGCTTCCTCTTGCCTTCTTTGCCTTTCTTGATGCGAAAGTGCTCCAAGAAAACTCTAAGTGTCCAAGAGTATGGGAGAGAGAAAGAATAATGAGAGAGCTCCAAAACTGAGCTAACCAAGTCTTACCCACTAATCCTCATAAGCCTTTTTATTAATGAGGCATCTATTTTTTTCATTTTCCATTATTTTCCTTCAATTTCCTCCTCACATGCAACTTGTGACCTTTCACCTTCATTTTCTCCTAATTTCCATTATTTTCATAAATAAATGTGCCAAAATATCTTTTTGCCTCTTTAATGCCTTAGCCATTACCTTTGCCACTTTCCTTAGCCATAAACAACCAAATCAAGACACACTAGGATGTCCTGCCCACCATTCAACTTGGAATACATGTCCCATCATCCATCTTATTTATCTATTTTTACATGGAATTTTCACCAGCGCTGTTACATGCTTATCATGTTGTTAGGAGACCAACAAACCTGGTTTCCCTCTGGGAAGGTTGAGACCACCTAACCTTTTCGATCTGGATGTAATTTTCTTTTTTGATGATGAAATAGAATGGTCCTACCAAATTTACAATAAATAAATAAATAAACAATAAAATAAAATAAAATTTCTTATTTTATAAATAAAGGTTCACAATGAACAACCATATTCATCATGTCATCTCAAATTCCTAATTTACTTATTTATTGGTTATAGTTTCGTTGTTTTCTGTTTTGGAGTTTTTTGGGGTATTTCAAATTTGCTAGAAATTTAAAATGCATTTTAAATAACAAAAAAAAAAGGTTGAAAATTTATTTCACAAAATTCCTAAAGAAAAACTTCAAAACCTAAAATAATTAGAAAAAAATGTTTTTACCATTTAAAATCAGAAAATATGCATTTAATAACCAAAACATTGCAATTAAGAAATAATTAAAACCTAAATTATAGTTTTTTTGGTGGTTTCAAAGTGTTTTCTACGTTGTTTTCCAGGGTTTTTTTGATAGTTTTGTAGGTTGGTTTTGTGGTTTTCTAAGTTTTTTGAAGGATTTTTATTTATTTATAGTTATATTTATTTATTTATTTATCTCATTTTCTTGGTGGTTTGTGATTTTCCGAAGCTTTTTTGAAGGGTTTTTTTTGTGTGTTTCGTGGTTTTTTGGTATGGTTGATTGTTGTTTGTTTTCCCTTTAAAAAAAAATTAATTGGTTTTGATGTTTTTTGTTACCATGTTTTTTTTTTTTTTTTTTTTTTTTTTTTTTTTTTTGTATTCATTTGTTACATTGATAAAAAAATTAAATAATAAAGAGAAAGGATAGAGTACCTACCTTAGTTTTAGCCTCTATGATGTTGGTGGGGTTGTTGACGAGATTGATTTGAACGCTCCATTGCTCAATTGAGCTCTAATACTCTCGGTTGAGCTACTCTCAAACTCTCGGTCGAGCTCCTGCAGTTTGTGCAAATTGCGCGCGCAGACCGTGGGAGCGGTATATATTAAAAAGAAGGGCTCGACTGAGCGTTATAGCTTGATCAAGGGATATTTTTTAACCATTGATCAAGCTATCATTTTAGCTCCCAAAGAGCTCAATCGAGTGCTTAAAATGTTGAAAAATGCAACAAGAAATTCTCAATTTGATTTTGCCTTGATTAAATTGAGAAAATTCTAATTTCCACATCAATAGACAACTTGGATGCAATCAAATTGTGTGACATGGTTTGTGTCACCCAGTTTACTCAGTAAATTCAAGTTGGAGGAGTTAGAGTTTAGTTAAGAATGTGTGATTGCTAATTTGTAGCAATCAAAGTCAGTTATCTCAAGTTGTTTTAAGTTAAACTAGTTCCAATTGTTGGAGGAACTAGTGGAAGGTTAGTTGTGTAGTGGGACTTTATTCAAACTCAATGATCATCCAATTAACTGATCAATCAACCCAAAATAGCTAGTGCATGCAGAGAATTCAAGTTCCTTAGCTGTGGTGGAGATTCCAAGGCAATGTAACATCAGTTATAGACTAGTCTTGAGTGTACAAGTGTTGCATGCAATCAGATGATCAACCTTCGGAATTGCACAATCAATTTGAGGAATTTCCTAAATAATAAGGGCCTAATTTATCAAGGCATTGAACAAGGAAATAAGAGCTCAAGGAAAGGTAGAAATTGACTAAGTCTGGGTTAGAGCTTCTTAGTGAGTAGAGAGATAGATTATTCACTTACAAGTTGTGTTTAGTTGAGAAAAACAATTGTAATACATCTCTATTCATCAGATTAATGCAAGTAGGCATTGATCTTTTTAGTAGATTGCTTTCCCTAGAAAAAATACTATGTGCATGTGTGTTATTTCTTATTGCATGTCTGAAATTTTTGTTCTAAACTGTGAATTAACTTTCGCTGTGCAGTAGAGTAGGTTAGTGTCTTGTGATTTTGATTAAAAATTCATGTGTAGTTGCAAATCTACGCCATAATTTATACATAAAAAAGGCTCGATTGAGTGCTTAAATGGCTTGACTAAGCCATCGTTTTTTCCACCCAAACACGCCATCTTTTGCCAAAAAGTGTAACCGAACTCCACGCTTTGACCCTTCAATTAGTTGAAATTAAACACATTGTCAACAAAATTGAATTTATATTTGAATTAATTGAAATTAAACACATTTCCATCACCAAGAGGTAGTTCTATAAGTCACAATGAAAAACCTAATGCCATTAGCTGACGCCTTGTTTTTGAGGGATTTTCCGCTTCAGGGCTATGCCGTTTGCCGTAAATGTTGAAAATACAACAAGAAAATCATAATTTAATTTTGTCCTTGAATTAAATTAGGAATAAAATTGTAAATCCACATCACAAGACAACTTGTACGAGTTAACTAAGTTAAATTGACTTAGTTGGCTCAATTAATTCAAGTTGAGGGTCTAATTTGAGTCATGTAGAGTGTCTCCTACATTATAGGAGCCATGGTTGAGTTTATTTTGAGTTGTAATTAATTAATTCAGTTTACCTGAGTTAAAGTCAGTTAAATGAGTTCCAACTGATGGAGGAGCTGGTAGGAGGTCAAACAGTGGGGTGCTACTTCATGTGTTCAACTAGTTAACTGATGATTCACTCATAAATAAGTCATGCATGTCATACATGAGAGTTACCCAGTTGAGATTGGATTTTAGGGACAATGCACTATCAATTGTATAATCATCCAAATTGTACAGGTGCTGCGTGCAGTCAGAGGAAGGCCTATGAAGATTGCATAATTCCTATTGATGAATTTCCCTAATTAATAATGTGTTAATTCCCAAGGAAACAACACAAGGAAATAGGGACTTGGGCAAGCCAAAATTGGGTTAAGTATTGGCCTGGGCTTGTCTAGGAAGTTGTGAGACAGATACATATAGTGCATGTAGGTTTTAACCCTATACAGAAGTTACCTGCAAACGAATTCTTAAAAACAAAAAATATACAATGCCAGAAAAAAAAAAAATACACATACATTTTCCCTTGGATCCTAAAAATGAGACTACTGGATTGATTTTTCATTATGTTCGTTTCAATGTTACAATACATATATAAATACATGCCGAAGCATTCATAAACCCCAATCCATTAACTCTGGATTAGAACATAACCGTAGTTCCCTTGAACGGATCTATAAGATACCATGGGAAGAAAACCATCATGCCCAAAACCATGCGCAAAACCCATACACAAAACCATAGGTAGGTCTACCCACTTAATATAGGGTCCAATTTTTTTTTCCCAGGGCACTGCCTCAGACCTCGTGAAGGGGGGTTACCGCCCCCTTAGTAACCCCCTGCTGCACCTGGAACAAGGAAAGGGGGTCTACCACCCCCACTCTAAACCCCCACTTCACGCTTGAGGCTAGTCTTAGAAATAATATAACACACACCCAACAATGCAAAGGTTTCTCGATCTTGAGAAAAGCATTGTAATCTTCTCATATGTTCTGACTAATGCAATATATAGATAAAAAGAGTTTTTAGATGTGGCTTTCCCTAGGAAATCATTATGTAATGTGTTGATTGAATTCTCTCTTGTATGCTTTGTGATTTCATGATCATTTAATTGTTTCCACTGATGAGTAAAATAGATTCAAGTCTATTGTTATAGTGAATTACAATTAGTAGGTTGAATCTACAAGGAATTTCTACATGGTATCGGAGTAGAAATCACTCTAGAAGAGGGGAATATGTTAAAAATAGCAACAAGAAATGATAAAAACAGAATCCAAAATATTCCAATTTTAATTTGTCCTTGAATTAAAATTGTGAATTAAAAATCGAATTTAGCCTCACCAGCTGCTTGGAAATAATTAATTAATTCATTATGTATTAATTAGTTGGAGAAATTCAAGTTAGAAGTCTTCTGAAGTCATGCAACAGTTATCCCTTAAATTAAGGAGATTATTCTTTAATTAAGGAGATAAGATTGAGTTATATTTGATTTGTAATTAGTTAGCTCAGTTTACTGAGGTAAGTTAAGTTAAATTAGTTCCAAACTGTTTGAGGAACTAATTGTGAGTTATCGGTCAGTTGATGCATGCATGCACTCAACCAGTGTAATCGAGATAACTGAAGATTCCCTCATTAGAAACTCATGCATGTCTATTCTAAGAAAGACCCAGTTGAGCTAAATGTCAAGGATAGTGTACTATCAGTTTCATGTGTTTTCCTATAAAGGAAACTCATGCATGCAGTCAAGGAAAGGTTCTTTGAGGATTGCGCAGTTCTGACAGGGTGTAGGATCAGTGTGAGTGATCAGTCTTCCACTTGGTAACAAGAGGATCACCCAGGAGAAACAACGCAAGGAAATATGAGCTTGGAGGGTAGAGGAGAAGGCTTGTGAGAAGCTTTGATTGCCCGTGAGCATCCAGGAGGATTGTACTGAGAGCTGGCTAGCTGTGAGAGCTAAGGCTTTGTATAATTCTGATGTATTTCCACCTTGTATAATAATATAGATAGTGGGGTTTTTAGCTGAGGCTTTCCCCTGAGTATTTTCTGTGTTTCATGTGCATTGACTCTTCTTCTTCTGGTTATATGTGTTCAACTCTGATTCAGCTCGATCTTTAAGCTTCTGCAAGTTTGATAGTAGAAGTAGATTATAGTATTTTGCTTTTGTATACTGCATGATCGAGTTAATCTACAGTCAGATTTTCTACATAGATCTCAGAGGTAGATTTGTAGAGAATTTGCAGGAAATTCTACATGGTATCAGAGCCAAGTTTATCGGAGCTATGAACAATATACAAGAAGAGAATTCAAGGTTTGAAGTTCAGGGTTGTAGGTGAAAATCGAATTCTTATCATACTTCAAGGTTGGATAATGGAATTCTATGGCTTGAGACTTGAGTATGCCTTGGAAGGCAGCTCAAATTACATAGCATGGAAAGATCACATGGAGGCTATATTAGAAGACAATGGCTTGAAGGATTTCATTGATGAAGAAATCCCAAAGTCAGGTTCAACTAATGCACAAGAGTTGGCTGAGTGGAAGAAGTGTGTTGCGAGGGCGAGACAGATCATCCTTGAGGGAGTTCAAGACCATATTGTCTCGAGTCTCCATGGGAAGGATACTCCATATTCAATGTGGAAGACATTGAAGGAACTCTACTAGAACAATAACGACTAGAGGAAATTGGCACTCAAGGATAAGCTTCGAAGAATCAAGATGGTGAACAACGATACTATATCCACATATCTGAACAATCTCACCACCTGTAGAGATGAGCTTGGAGGTGTGGGAATAACTGCTACTGATGATGATATGGTGAGCCTCGTTCGCCTTGGCCTTCCAAAGAGATGGAATAGCTACCAGGACTTTGTGAATGGAAGGGAGAAACTATTGGATTGGGAATGACTATGGTTGGATGTCATGCAAGAGGAGACTAGGAGGAGCACATGATATGGTTCTTCATCCAAGGATGATGATGAAGAAAATCTGGCCTTCGCAAGTAAGGCAAGGAAAGGGAAGGGGAAGGCGTCCCATTCTGAATCTAATTCTTCTCATGGAGGGAAGAAGGTTGAAAAGTCTAAAGTGAGATGCTTTAATTGTCACGAGATGGGTCATTATGTGACTAATTTCCCATTGAAGAAGTCCAAGAAGGGATCCTCGGAAGGATCAGAAGGTGAGGTATTAGCCTCTTAGTTCGAAATGGACTTCACCCTCATCGCATGCATGGTGTCATCGATGATGGGTTGTGGTTGGTATCTTGACAGTGGAGCCTCATTCCACATGACCGACGATAAAAGTTTATTCAATACCTTGGAGGAGAAAGACCTCAAGATGTGCATAGAGATGGGTGACGACGAAAGGTTTAGTGTTTCAGGACTGGGCATTGTTGCTTTTCAGAGGGAGCATGGAGCTTCTATCACCTTGACAGATGTGAAGTATGTGCCTGGACTAAATAAGAACTTGGTATTGGTCGCGAAGTTGGAGGACAAAGGCTACGATGTTGTATTTAGTAAGGGAAATGTTTTCCTTAGACACATCACCACGAGACAGGTGAAACAGATCGGTTCACGATTTAAGAAATTGTATGCTCTTGAGGTTCAAGATGCATGCAAAGCCTTGAGGAGCAAGGAAAATGTTAAAGACTTGGTGGTTGAGAGGGAGAGTAAATTACCTCTCAACATGCAGACCCAAAATAAGTCTCAGACAATTGTGGAGGAGCCACAATTGGAGAAGTGGGCAAAGGGATCACATGCATCCATACCTGTAGGTGTGAGGTGGGGCGATGTGAAGTGATAGTGTCAAGAAGGCTGAAATTGGGTAGGGTCCATTGAGAGGTTTTATCTCATGGATCGTACCTTGCTACGGGAGCCCAAAGTACATAGTAGCGGGAGGAATCAGTGGGATTGATGCAGTCAGAGATCAAAGCGACAGAGGCTAGAGTAGTCAGATACTGAAGAGCGCAGAGAAGGATTGATAACAGTGCAGAAAGGCTGAGTCAGCAGAAGCGTAGAATTTTTAGTCGATAGAGGCAATAACAGTCAAAGACTTTGATGAAAGGTGCATCATACTGATTTAGGTTGGATGTTTTTTTGTTCCTGGAGTTGCTAGAGCAACAACACTTGAGAGAAGTGTTGCATGCAGAATATTCCAAAGGTTCATGATCGGGATCGAGTTGAATTCCTTTCTTGTTGAGAGGGAGTGTTGAAAATAGTAACAAGAAATGATAAAAATAGAATCCATAATATTCCAATTTTAATTTGTCCTTGAATTGAAATTGTGAATTAAAAATCAAATTTAGTCTCACCAACTATTTGGAAATAATTAATTAATTCATTATGGATTAATTAGTTGGAGAAATTCAAGTTAGAAGTCTTTCTGAAGTCATGCAACATTTATCCCTTAAATTAAGGAGATTATTCCTTAATTAAGGAGATAAGATTGAGTTATATTTGAGTTGTAATTAGTTAGCTCAGTTTACTGAGTTAAGTCCATTTAAATTAGTTCCAAACCGTTTGAGGAACTAATTGTGAGTTATCAGTCGGTTGATGCATGCATGCACTCAACCAGTGTACTCCAGATAACTGAAGATTCCCTCATTAGAAACTCATGCATGTCTATTTTGAGAAAGACCTAGTTGAGCTAAATGTCAAGGACAATGTACTATCAGTGGCATTTTTTCCTATAAAGGAAACTCATGCATGCAGTCAAGGAAAGGTTCCTTGAGGATTGTGCAATTCTGACAGGGTGTAGGATCAGTATGAGTGATTATTCTTCCACTTGGTAACAGGAGGATCACCCAGGAGAACCATCACAAGGAAATAGGAGCTTGGAGGGCAGAGGAGAAGGCTTGTGAGAAGCTTCGGTTTCCTGTGAGCATCCAGGAGGATTGTACTGAGCGCTGACTAGCTGTGAGAGCTAAGGCTTTCTATAATTATAATGTATTTCCATCTTGTATGATAATACTGATAGTGGGGTTTTTAGTTGAGGCTTTCCCCTGACTATTTTCTATGTTTCATGTGCACTGATTCTTCTTCTTCTGGTTATATTTGTTCAACTCTAATTCAGCTCGATCTTTAAGCATCCGCAAGTTTGATAGTAGAAGTAGATTATAGTATTTTACTTTGGTATATTGCATGATCGAGTTAATCCACAGTCATATTTTCTACATAGATCTCAGAGGTAGATTTGTAAAGAATTTGTGGGAAATTCTACAGTATACAGGTTTTTCTTTTGCTAGGGAAATAAATTTGCAACATCATTCTTCAGACCTAGCAGGATGTTGTTCTACGGAGTGAGACTCGAATATGCCCTTGAGGGTAGTTCAGACTATATTTCTTGGAAAGACAATATGGAGGCAGTTTTGGAAGACAAGGAGCTAAAGGAATTAATAGAAAAGATATTCCTAAGCCTCCAACAACTGATGCTCAAGATCTGGCAAAGTGGAGGAAATGTGTTGCAAAGGTGAGAAGGATCATACTAGAAGGAGTTCGAGATCATATTGTCTCGAACCTCCATGGGAAGGAGACTCCATATGTAATGTGGAAGGCCTTGATAGACCTGTTTTAGAACAACAACGACAGCAGGAAGCTGGCACTAAAGGAGAAGCTTAGGAAAATCAAGATGGAGAAGGGAAACACAATACCAAAGTACTTGACCAAGTTCACCGAATGTCAGGATGAGCTTGGAAGTGTTGGTGTTACAGTTTCTGAAGATGATCTGGTCAACGTAACACTTTTAGGCCTTCCCAAGAGTTGACACAACTATCAAGATTCGGTAAATGGGGGGGAGAAGCTACTAGAGTGGGAGAGTTTGTGGTCTGACTCTGTGCAAGAAGAGATTCAACGAAACAACAGAGATGGATCCTCATCCAAGCATGATGATGAGGATAAAGGGAAAAGGAAGTCATCCCATTCCAAATCAGATTCTTGTCAAGCAGGAAAGAAGAAGAACTTGCCAAAAATTAAATGTTTTCACTTTCATGAGTTGGGACACTATGCCACGAAGTGTCCACACAAGAAGGCCGACAAGAAGCCCTCAGGAGGAGCGACAAGTGAAGCTCTTGCTTCACAATTCGAGTTGGATTTCACCCTCATTTTTTGTATGATGACATCGATGATGGGTAGTGTGTAGTATTTAGATAGTGGAGCCTCAGTCCATGTGACCGGAAACAAAGAATTGTTTTAGTGACTTGGAGGAAAAAGACCTCCAGATGCACATCGAAATGAGAGATGATGGAGGGTATAATGCAACCGACATCAATACTGTTACTTTTTAGGGGGAGTATGGTTCTTCTCTCACATTAAAATATATCATGTATGTTCCGGGTCTGAAGAAGAATTTGGTTTCAGTTGCCTGTGTTAGAGGATCGTGGATATGATGTGATATTTAACAATGGAAATGCGTTCCTCATCACATAACCTTAGGACAAGTGAAGCGGAACAAGGTTTAGGTGAAGAACCTCTAAAAATTGGATGTAGATGATTGCGCAACATTGAGCACAAAATAAGAGAAGGTGCAGAGTTGAGACATCGGTGAATTATGGCATAGAATATTGGGCCACTTGCACCATGGAGATTTGAATATCATGCAACATATTTCTACAGGACTTTCCAAGGGTGCACTAGAGTAGAGAGATACATGCAAATGGTGTACATTGGGGAAGTACACCAAATCCACCTTTCATGATAAGGACAATTGAGCACTAGAGAACCTTGATAGAACTCAGATGTGTGTGGACCGTTCTTGACAGCCTCCATGAACAGACACATGTATTATGTAATATTTCTAGATTGTTTCTCACATAAGTGATGGATTTTCTTCATGTAGAGGAAATATCATACATTCTCTAAATTTTGTGAATTTAAAGCACTTGTTGAGAAAGACACTAGTAGGAAAGTGAAGGATCTTAGAAACGATAACGATGGAGAATATGTATCAAATGAATTAAAGAATTTATATGCATCAAAAAGCATTTGACGAGAGTTAATAACACCCCATAACCCACAAAAAAATGGGGTGGCCGAAAGCAAGAAGAAAAGTATTGTGGGAGATGCACAGGAAATGTTACATGATTAGGGCCTACCATTTCACTTGTGGGACGAAGCATGAAAGACAATTGTATAGGTGAAGAAAAAGAGTCCCCATCAGATTCTCGGGATGGGTACATCACAAGAATATTTTTAAGGTAAGAAACCAGATGTGGCGCACTTCAAGATCTTTGGTTCATCCGTTTATTGTCACGTCACCAAGGATGAAAGGAAAAATCTAGAACCAACAACTAAGTTTGGCATATTTGTGGGGTAAATTGATACACCTCACAACTATTGGTTGTACCTTCCATCTTACATCATGACAATTGTTCGTATAAATGTGAAGTTCGATGAAGATATGGCCATGAGATGTTCCCTTGAGAGGGACCTTTAGTTGCATGGAGATGAGGATATTTTAGCTCCGAAGGTAGAACCTCAAGATGATGTGGAGAAATCACATGCAGAGGAATAGAGAGTGGAAGCATCCACTCATGCAGAGACCTCTAGAGATGGAAGGAAGTGCACTCGAGAAGCTAATAGATTGATGCTTGATGATTGAGAGAATGTGGGAGCACCCACATCACAATGCAAGCAGAGGAGGTCACCAGATCAATACATTAGCTACATGGATCTGATAAGCGAGAGTGTAGAGATTGAGCCATCCTCATTTGAGGAAGGAGTGTAGAAACCAATATGGTTTGATTCCATGGTAGAGGAGTATGAATCCATTATTAGAAATAATTTTTGGGAAGTGGTCCCAAGACCAGTAGACAAGTCAGTGGTGAGTTCGGGATGGATTTACAAGGTAAAGCAAGCAACATATGGGAGTGTGGACAAACACAAGGCTAAATTTGTGGCCAAAAGGTTCTCTTAAGTGGAGGGAATTGATTATGAGGACACCTTTGCTCCAGTAGCAAGGTACTATTCAATCAGATCTATTCTAGCACTTTCAGTGTAGATGGGATGGAAGATATACCAGATGAATGTGAGGACAACCTTCTCAATGGAGTGATGGAGGAAGAGGTGTACATTGAGCAACCTGAAGGATTTGAGACATTCAATAGAGAGTCACATGTGTGCAGCCTCAAGTGAGCATTGTATGGATTGAAACAAGCACCCAGTGCTTGGTACACCAAAATTGAGAGCTATTTCACCAGGTCGGGTTTCACCAAAAGTGAAGTAGATGCAAACCTTTACCATATTGTGGTTGAAGGTAAATGTTTTATCATAGTATTATATGTCGATCATTTAATTCTAACTGGTGATGAGAAGCTGGTAAAATATTTCAAAAAGGATCTTGCAAGATAATTCGAGATGAAGGACCTAGGGCTCATGCATTATTTCCTTGGTATGGAAGTATGGAAAGGAGATGAGGCACTATTTATCTCTCAAGGAAAGTATGCCAACGAGATAATGAAGAAATTCCACATGGAGAGTAACAAACCCATGGAGACTCCTCTAGCAGGGAATTGGAGGAAGGAAGATGCTACTTCATGTGAAGTAGTGGATGCTACTGTTTACATGTATATTGTGAGTTCACTTTTGTATTTGGTGAACACACGACCATACATATTTTTTGCAGTTAACCAGCTTAGTTAGCGATGGTTAAGTGAACCAAACTCTATTAGAAGGCAACTAAACATGTGTTTAGATGCCTGAGAGGCACCACTCAATTTGGTCTTTGGTACAAATAGATAGAGGGAGTGAAGATCCAAGGCTTCACAGATGCAGATTGGGCAAGGAGTCCATCTGACATGAAGAGCACATTAGGGGGAATCTTCAGTATTGGGTCAGTAACAATTTCTTGGTACAATAAGAAGCAGGGATTAGTTGCACTCAGTTTAGTAGAAGTAGAGTATATGGTTGCTAGTCAAGCAACTTGTGAAGCTATATGAGTGAGGAATCTCCTTGTTGGGTTATTTGGTCAATGTATGGATCCTACAATGATTTACTGTGACAATCAGAGTTGTATCAAACTCTCTGAGAATCTTGTTTTTCATGATCAGTCCAAGAATATTGACTTACGATATCACCATCTATGAGATTGTGTGTAGATGAAAATCATGTTACTGGAGTACATTCCTGCAGAGGAGCATGATGCAAGCATATTGACTAAGGAACTATCAAGAGGAAAATTCGAGTTCCAAAGAGGTAGGATTGGGGTGTTTGATAATCCCTTTCTTGTTGATAGGGAGTGTTGAAAATGCAACAAGAAAATCATAATTTGATTTTGTCCTTGAATTAAATTAGGAATACAATTGTAATTCCACATCACAAGATAACTTGTACAAGTTAACTAAGTTAAATTGACCTAGTTGGCTCAGTTAAATCGAGTTGAGGGTCTAACTTGAGTCATGTAGAGTGTCTCCTACATTATAGGAGCCTTGGTTGAGTATATTTTGATTTGTAATTAATTAATTCAGTTTAACTAAGTTAAATTCAATTAAATTAGTTCCAAATGATGGAGGAACTTGTAAGAGGTCATACAGTGAGGTGCTGCTTCATGTGGTCAACTAGTTAACTGATGATTCACTCATAAATAACTCATGCATGTCATATCTGAGAGTTACCTAGTTGATATTGGAGTACAGGTGGAGCATGTAGTCAGAGGAAGGCCTATGAGGATTGCACAATTCCTATTGAGGAATTTCCCTAATTAATAGGGGGTTAATTCCCAAGGAAACAATGCAAGGAAATAGGGACTTGGGCAAGCCAAAATTTGGTTAAGTATTGGCCTGGGCTTGTCTAGGAAGATGTGAGACAAATAAAGATAGTGCAGAGGTAGCTCAGGCATGATAAAAGCATTATAATCTTCTCATATTTTCTAACTAATGAAATATATAGATAGCATGGGTTTTTAACTATGGATTTCCCCAGGAAATCATTGTGTAATGTATTGATTGAATTATTTGTCATGTAAGATTCATGATTTTGCGATTATTTAATTGTTTCTGGTGATGAGTAGAGTAGATTAAAGTCTATTGTTTTAGTGAATTATAATTAGCAGTTTGAATCTACAAGGAGTTTATAGAGTAAACCCCCTCATCTTATTTCTTTAGCTGCAAATCTGGTAAATAAGGGAAAACCTTTTTTATAACAAGGTTCTTCCTACATCTAAGCTGAGGCCATTGCTCCAGATATCTTGACCTTTTCAGTTTTCGTGAGGCCAATATCAGGGGGTACTTTCTGCATATAGGTGAAAGACGCTGATCTTATTTCCATGCTTGTAGCTAGAATTCAAGATCAAACAAGAATCCCCTTCGTGAAGGGAAATGGAAATGGATGATGCATGATGTTTGATATAGGACATGGTTTCGTGGCTAATGGTTCCAAGATGAGAACATGTTTTGCAATTTTTTTTACGTTTTAATAATTTAGGTTTTGATAGATGGAAAATATGTGACAATCACTTTCACAACAGTTATGGGTACCATATCGGGACACAAGTCATTAGAGCACTGAAGTGTCAAAAGATAATGGAAATAGATCGCCTTGAAGCATAAATTATTGAAGTAATGGAGAATTTGCTGTCAATTGCAACAAATGGCAAGGATTTCCATTAATTGAACTTCAGTCATGAAACTTCAGCATATTGTGTTTGGAAAGCAAGGAGACATGATCTACCGATGCCTAATGTGTTAAAGCAAGTTGGTTATAACATGTAGTCATAACACCTAAGAGCTTTGTGTAATATCAAGGTCTTACGTATAAAGTCACAACAACATGCAAATAAGGGGCCATCTGACACCCGATAAGCTATAATTGCTCAATCAGGAAAACCCTTGGTCATGGTTCCCAATGCTATGAATTAATGAATATGGGGGCCAAATTAGAGGGATTTCAAATTCAAGGTTTCAGGTGCGATCACCAATTTCTGCTGGTTTACTGACCAACATTTGAATATGTGAAATAATATAATCTAAAATGATTCAATGATAAGGTCAAGGTCTTGACATGGTTAAGTGGAATTACCATGGATCAATACCATGGATCGATGCCCATAGTAAAGAAAAGGGATAAAATATAAAAATTGATGAAACAATTGAACTTGATGCTGATCTCGTGAACAAGAAAAAATAAGTGTGACTAAGATATTGGAAAATTGTGAAAAAGAGAGAGAGACTAGTGAGTATGAGTACATAATCTATGAATGTATATGAGAAGTAATAAGGGGAGGTACAAAAATGCAATTGTTGAGTAACAATTATAGTTGATATGAGTAGAAAGGAGGCAAAGGAAGATAATTTCAGAGAGTATATTAGTTGGAAACAAACAAAATTCAAATTGAAGATCAAGAGGGGATTGGTGTTCAATGTAGGTGGGTGCCTACAAAATCCTAGGGATTGTTATCTCCAACAAGTTGGAGCCTACAAATTTTAAGGGGATATAGGTCTCCTACAAGTGGGTGCTTTCAAACTCTATAATTGTGGGTTGGTGGCTACAATCATCATTTAAAAAATAATCTATTTTGTGGTCTTTTCTTGTATGGGTTTTCATTTAAAAAAATAATGTTTAGTGGTTTTTTCCTGTATTTGTATCCACGTTAAATCTAATGTGTTCTATGTGTTCGTTTGGTTTTGTGTGATTTATCCTTGTCAACTTATTTTATAATTTTGAAAAAGGGTTAAGTATTGAAACAAAAGTTTTAATTAGTGTGAAGTAATAAGAACTTGATTCACCACCCCCCCCTCCCCCTATATTCACCAATTGGTATCGAAGTGAGGTTCCTTTAATAACAACCTAACCACTAGAACATAAATCTTACAAGAAAAATGGGAAATCATGTTGGTTCCTACTCAATCATACCTCCTATATTCAATGGGGGAAACTTTACTTTTGGAAAGTCAGAATGAAAACTTACTTAATGTCACTTGACATAGACATGTGGCAAATTGTTGTGAACGGTGTCAAACCCCAACAACCCATCCAACTGATGAAGCTAGTAAGAAAATATATGCTTGTAATTCTAGATCGATGAATGCAATCTTAGTTGGAGTTGCAGAGTTATAATTTGTTGAAGTGATGCAATATGAGTTAGCTAAAGGAATGTGGGATGAGTGGTAAACAATTATGATGGGGATACCAAGGCTAAAAATACTAAACCCTAGGTTTACATGATGCAATATGAGAACCTGAAAATGAATGAGGATGAAAACATAAGTAGTTTCTTTCTCAGAGTGAATGATATTGTAAACAATGAAAGGATTAGGTGATAATATTGATGATGCTGTAGTAGAAAAAAATATGTTGATATCACTTTCTTTTAGATTTGATTCCTTAGTCTCTGTGATGGAATAAATGCACAAATTTGAAAAATTGATAATGCAAATGTTTCATGGAATGCTTATTGCTGATGAGATGAGAACAAAGAAGGTTCACCCATAACTCAAAGAAGTCGTCTTAAAAATATCAAACAAGTCAAAAGATCATCAAAACCAAGATTGTCCTAGCCACATTTCAGATGAAGAGGAAGCAAACTTTATGAGAAGGATACAAAGAGGCTTTGGAAAATATAAAGGTATGTTACCATTAAAATGTTTCCACTATGGTAGAATAGGGAAATTTGCTTCAAAATTCCTTGTAAAGAAAATAATGTGGCTGAGAAGGAAGAAAAGGAAAAGAAAACATATAGGAAGAATAATAAGAAGAAGTTATTTAAAAATAAAATTTTCTACTCAAAAGAGGACAACTGTGGTTCATCAGAGGATGAAGGATATTATGAATTTGATGTAAGCCTTGACGAGAATATCCTCATGGCCCTTGAAAACTAGATGTCTAGTCAAGAGAAAACCGATCTAGAAGAATGAGAAGAAATTGTCGACATGGAAGGTGAACCCATAAGTGCAATGGAGGAAATAAATAGGATTAGAAGAAAGAAAAAAGAAAGAAAGAGGAAATCGAATCCTACAAAGAACAAGATGCTAATGATAATGAATAAATTATTCTTTTAAGAACCCAACTAGAATAAGCTAAACAAGTGGAGGAAGTTCTAATGAACCAACTACTAGAAAAAAGAGAAATACTAAGAAAAATTAGAATAAGAAATTGTGTCTTTGAGAAAGATCTAGAGAAGACTAAAACTCAGTTGAATATGAACCTAAAATTTATGAAGGGATCTAATACTTTATACAATATCATAAATGACCAACAATCTCCATCAATCCAAATAGGACTCGGTTACGAAGAAACACTTGAAGAGGTAAAATGTTAATCAAGCTCCAAAGGATAAAAAATAGAGGAATCAAAGAGCTATGCTAATGCTCTCAAAGGAAAAATTAGCTGGCGCACCAAACCCAAGAATGAAGGAAAAGATCAACATAAGCATAATCAACCAAGCCACACAAGTAACAATGGAGTGAGGAAGAAACATAGGCCATAATTTTGTCAAATCAACAAATAAATATCAACCTCCTCAGGAGAATTCTTCACTTCCACGTACCCAACAATTTTTTTGGTCACAAGGAAGTACATTAAAAAGCATACAGAAATATTAGAAGTAGAAATGTAAGGATTAAATTAGATGTGCCTAAAATGCCAATAACTAGAAGCTCTTACAACAATGCATATTATCCCATCATTAACGAAGTTGAGTGTTACATATGAAAAAATTTTGGTCATAAGGCAAACAAGTTCAAAAATAGGTTATTCCCTTCTTATAGCAAGATAGACAAGAAGATTTCACAAAAGCATGCCAAGGATTTCAATAGCCCTATATTCCAAAAATCAAGAAAATTAATGGTACATTGATGGTAGGTATTCCAAACATGCGATTGGGGACAAAAGTAATTTTATGTATTTGGATGAAGTTAAGGGGAGACATATTGTTACTATTGGGAATAACGCTCTAGTAAGATAAGAGGAAAATGTACTTTTGTTTTGGAAGAGGGAAATACTAAAGCATATAATGTGTTGTTTGTGGATGGTCTAAAACATAATCTTCTGACTGTTATCCAAATATGTGACCAAGGCTACAATGTTCTCTTTCACTCAACATGCTTTGAAGCAGTGAAGGTTGATTCAGGAACGATTATTGTTAAGACAATAAGGACCCCAGTGAATGTATATGGGTTGGAAGAAGACAAAGAAAGTTGTTGTATGGGTAAAACTGATGAGGGTTGGTTGTGTAATAGGAGATTAAGACATCTTAGTTTTCATCAACTAGTTAAATTAGGCTGAAAATGTGCTATTCGAGACATGCCCTAGATATCTAAACCTGAAAATACTATTTTTAAGTCATGCCAAATTTGGAAAATAATCAAGGGTGTAGTTCAAAGTAAGGGAACATTCTACAAGAAGACTTTTGGAGATAATTGATACGAACCTATATGGACCCATAAGAACATGATCCACACATGGGGAGAAATACTTCATGTTTTTGGTTGATGAATATACAAGGATGGCTTGGGTTAGTTTGTTGAAGCATAAGTCTGAAGCTTTTGAAAAATTAAAAAATATTCAAATATCTGGTGGAAAATAAAATGGACCTCAAAATTAAATGTCATAGATTAAACAGAGGAGAGTACACATTTGATGAATTTTATGATTTATGTGAACAACATGGGATTAAGAGACAATTCTTAATAGCTAGAATACCCCAACAAAATGGAGTAGTGGCAAGGATGAATAAAATAGTCTAGGAAATGGTTAGAGCTATGCTTGATGAATCAAAAGTACCCCACAATTTCTAGGGAGAAGTTGTTTAAATTGCAATCAACATCCTTAATAAGGCTCATTTTAGAGTGAAGTGATAAAACCCCCTTATGAGCTATGGTATGGTATACCAACTTCTGTAAAGAACTTTAAGGCCTTTGGAGGTAAATGTTTCATCAAAAGGAATGAGGATAATCTTGGCAAGTTTGATTACATAACAGATGAAGGGATTTTGCTTGGATACTCCTCTAGGAGAAAAGATTACAAGTGCTACAATGTAGTATACCCCCTAGGAATATCTCAAAATTTCCCACTAAAAGTTTTGAGTTTGACTAAGTTTGTCACCGAGGCATTTTGTTAAAAAGTTCATGCACATATGGATGTAGGTGCACTTTTTGTAACTTATTTCATAAACAAAGATACATAGGTCTAAGAAATGAACTAATAAAATTCAAACCATCATAATATATATTATATTAAATTCAGAAGTTTACATACCACTGATAAGCACATGTGACAACATGACAACTCCATTTAATCCTGTAGAAATAACCCCAATAATGCAAAGTGTAGGTACAACCTTTCCAATTAGTGAATATCAGTGCCCAATATGATATGAAATGTATGGAAACAAGCCTCCATGCACAACATTCCACTCAGATCCAAGGAAACAAGGAACTCAACCCCTTCAGGAATATTATCAACAAACCTCTACCTCCAAAACTGAGATACTCAACCACTACATGAATATGCACTTGGTCCTTATGCAAAGAGATGTTTTCAGTGCCCTTAAATCAATGTGTTCTTGGCTAGATAAGGAGGATGACTAGTTGTCCCTTCAACAAGTTTGATTTAACCTGTGGAAAAGGGG
>APFE031151156.1:0-11795 GCA_000404065.3 Pinus taeda
AACTTATCTGCTGAAGATTCCACATGGGAGGATGAGAATTTTATACAGAAGCATCCAGAACTACTCAAGCGTTGAGGACAACAGTTTTTTTGAAGGAGAGGGGCATGTTGGGTCCCCATAATACTAGTGATTACCCCATTACTATTGTAGTTGTACCCCTTATTAATATTGTTGTGCCCCTATTGCCCCCCATATTGTTATTACTGTGCCCCATAGAATCCCTCTATTGTTATTTTTGTGGCTTTATATTATTATTGTTAGGTCGGCTGGGTTATATTGTGACTCCTTAGACTCCTATATATAGAAAGGAGGTTTTTTCATTTGAATCATCCAAGCATTGTTCATTTATGTAATGTAAAGGAGGTTGCCCCCTCAAAGAGGCTGAATTATAAGGCATTTATCTATCTTTTCTATCTTTTTCTTGAGTTGGTTTCATAACAATGTCACAAATAATAAAGTAATTTTGGGTTTGGTAATGAATGCGTCACTGCTCTCAGTGAGGTGTTAGACCGGAAAGTCTCAGTCTAGAGATAAATTAGGAAATTTCCATACCATGGGTCAAATGACAAGATCAGAAACAATGAATGGTCAGGAATAGAATCTTCATATGTAGATTCTAAATAAGAGAAGGGGAGAGCACACAATAGTTATGTGAAAACTAGGGATTTCTTCAACTTAGATTTGATGAACTCCAAGTCGAATTCTTGTAAGATAACAATCCATTTCGAGTCTTTCCCCCCCAACAATTGACGTGAAAAAATGGGTGTCATAAGGTTGCAATCTTAAATGACCATAGTCTTCTAAAGCAAGATGTAATGGTGAAATCTTTGGATGGCTTGAGTGGCTGCCAAGGCCAACTTTTCTACGTGGGAATATCATATCTCGGTATTGTTGAGATTCCAACTCAGATAGTAAATGGGATGTTTGGTCCCAAATCATCTTCTTGAACCAATACCATTGCTATAGTAGAAATGGTAGTAGCAAGATATAGGAAGTAATCATGCTAATAGTCAAGGGGATATAGAAGAGATGCCTGACTCTATACATCTTTCAGGGAATCAAATGCTTTCTAATATGTGTCATCTCAATGGAAGGGAACCCCTTTTTTTAGTAAGTGGGTGAATCCTGTGGTCAATTCAGTGTAGTTAGGGATGAACCTTTGTAGGGAGTTAGCTTTCCATCAAAGTCATTGAAGTTGAACTAATGAAGAATGTGTCCGAAAATCCAAAATTTCCTTTACTTTCAATGGATCTATACAAATTCCTTTCTTCGAAATAACAAAACCTAAGAGTTGACCAGAACTGACAAAAACACACATTTGTGTGGGTTAAGGTGAATATTATAATGTCTACAATGAAGGAAAATACCCCAAAGATGAATCACGTGATCATTTTGATGTTTTGAGTGAGCAAGGAGGTCATCCAAATATGGTTGAACGTTTGTTTGATATCATGAAAAGCATAATCCATGGCACGTTGAAATGTGGCCCCGACATTCTTTAAACCAAACGGGAGTTTCCTATAAGTGAAATTGCCCCAAGGAAAAATAAAAGAAATTTTAGGTTGGTCTGCTGGGAGAGTGTTGATTTGATTATAGCCCAAAAATCCATCCATAAATGAATAAATTTTGCATATAGTGCAGTCATCAACAATCAGGTCAATAAACTAGGTGGGATAATTGTCCTTCGAACATGGACGATTGACATCTTGATAATCGATAGACACTCAAATGGTGCCCTATTTCTTCATTCCAGGGACTACACTCACACCTAATCAGTTAAAGGAATAGGGTATATGAAACCAAATCAAAGAAGCTTTTCAACTTCAACCTTAATATCGATATCCTTCTTGGTATGGAATGAACAGAGGCACTGTCGAACTGGTTTGGCATCAAGATACATCTTAATTTCATGTACAGTCATATTTCAGTCGATACCTGGCATCTCCTTGTATTTCCAAAAAAAAGACATCTCGAATCATGAAAAAGGGCTCGATATGTGTCAATCTCGGATGGAGAACACGATGATCCAATGTGTAGATTTTCAACAACACTTGGATTGATAGAAATGTCAAGAGGTATTGTTTCTTCGATATTCGAAAGGTTCTTTTCTGAATCGACCTCATGAAGGACATGGAATTCATAAAAATGTTGACAAAATAGGGCAAGTATACATCATTAAGGCTATCCTAAATGGAATCAAGTAAGGAGGAACGATGGTGATGTTCATCCCACAATGCATCATCTGACGTCAAGATTTCCATGACTCTTTCATCGATAGGGAATACATGCGGAAAAGGATCAAAAGACATACCATAGTCCAAAAATATATCCACCCAATTAAGAGAATCAAAAGAGTAAACCACACAAGCCGAATAAATGGCTTCTTAATCTAGCTCAATATGTTTAGCGGCATTTGATCTCTAAAACTTTGGATGTCAGTTTCGCATGGTAGAATCCATGGATCGACTAGGATAGTAGAAGACGATATCATGTTGATATAGGCTACCAAAGATGACTTTTTGGGAAGGAGAGGAGGAGGGAGTGAAAAGGTCCCCATAAGTGAAGAATCCTTCAATAATCTAACTCCGACATGTTGATATGACTATAGGGTTCCCCCATAAGAGGGACACTTCCAGTAACATGTGAATCAGAGGTGAAAAAGGTGAGTTCATCTATGGTTACAATATCACCTTTATGAGGGAATGCGATCATGCAGAAGTAAGTCGAGATGATAGCAACCATGGAATAAACCCACGTATGTCCTAATAGAAGATTGTAATAGAGAGGTTTGTCAATAACTTCGACTCTATGGACACAGTTTTTCTTCCCAATTCAACTTGCAGAGAGTTCAAAATCCCGCAAGATTTATATGTTCTCCCATCAAAGGATTTCAATGTAGTAGGTGACTGACTCAATTGAGGAGAATCAATCACCTTCAAGTAAGACATGGACATAATTCAAGTCGAGGATCCCTCATCCACGATAGAACAATGAATATTCTTACCATGTATGACAACTTGGATTATAAAATCTAACTAAGATGGAAGCCGAGGGGTATAGTTTTCATGAGAGAAAACAACAAGGTTGGAATCTGATGGATCCACACATATGATAGCTGAAATAAAAGCCCTCTTTTGGGTGGGACAGTTCTTTAACACCTGAAGAGTTGACATAGCTAATGGATACTGAGCCAAGTCTTCAACTATGTTATAATTCTGAGTGGTTGTCGCACGAGGGTTGAAACACGAATTATGAATGACGCCCTTTAGAGTTTTAATGCTCAATTCGGTGGGAATCGATGGTGGAGTGGATCTAATGAGGATGGCACCGAATTGGAAGGTTGATTAGTAGCCTGACCATTTGGTAGATTTGCATTCCCATAATCCTTGTTTCGAGTAGCCATCAAAACATCAGATCTTGGCTTTGAAGAGGAAAGCATCAAAACCATGTTAGAGGAAGATGGTTCCCGAGCATCCATATGAGTCTCTTGATTAGGAAATGGGTCGTTCAACACTGCAGGGGAAGTGGAAGATTTAAGAAATTGATTCACTTTGGAGTGGTGAGGAAAATCACATGTAAAGTCTTCTTGGTTGAAATTCAAGCAAGGATATTGAGGCTTCTATTTATCATCAAAAGATTAATTTTTTCATTTATCCCGTGGAGAGGGATCTTTCTTCTTCTTACCTTTTCCTTTCTTCTTTCTTCCAAGTTGTTGTTGAGACTTGCCTTTATCAGATGAAATGAAATTTATCTCAAAAGCAGAAGTCACAGGAGGGTGGGATTGAGGGTTTTGAGTAGATACCAGAGGAGCAATGCTAGATGGTTTACTCATCATCTGCATGCTAGTAGAACAAATAATGCCATCAACAACATGAAATTATTTACCAGGAAAAAGAGGAGGAACACTATTCGAAGGTCTAAGAGTGTTTGGTATTTTATTGTAGAGAATGACAGATTGGGTATAAACCAAATCCAAATATTGTGCACGAGCAATTACTTGCTCTTCAGTCAAGACTCCACCTTTAGCCACATCTTCTGTTATATGTGCCAATAGAGATTTGGTGAACCATTCCATGAGAAATTTGTCGTGAACATAAGTTTTAACCATTTGACGATGATGCCTGCACTCATGAATGTGATCTAGAATGTGAGTGGAATATGATTGTTTGAAGTTGGTTAACACTTCCATTCCAAATTTGTATCTTATGGGAAACTAGAAATGTGTGAGGAATATTGTGGCTAAGGTACTAAAATCATGGAATGAATCTCTACGTAATTCAATAAACCATTTAGTAGTGGTACATGTAAGCGTTCTTTGGAAAACATGAAGTCAAATAGAACCATCATTAAGGGATTTTGATGAACACCATAGATGATATGTCATGACATGCATCTATGGGTCTTCTCTTGGATTCCCATTGAATTTAGGGATGTCAAAAGGCAATTTAGTAGGAAGAATCGTCCACCAAGCCAAGTGAGTGATGGGGTCATTGATGAGATGAATCAAATTTGGCAACTTGAGAGTGGCCATAGCAGGCAACCTTCGATTAAATTCCATTGAAGGATTTCCTAGAGATGAAGAAATATCCTGGGAAATAGGTACTTGCATTCCTGAATAAGGAGGATTCTGATAATAAGGAAGTCGGTTATCAGAATAAGGAGGGTTATGATATCCAGAAAACAAATGACCTTGTTGACCAGCCCTAGGATAACCATGAACTTGTTGGCCTTGAAAATGCACCTGAGGAATACTCTGATAAGGTCTATACTATTGCCCAATGGAAATTTGCATTGTCTGATGATAAAGAGGGTTCGATTGATGTTGTGCCATACCATACACAGTCTTCCCTACTAGAATTTGAGGAATAACTATTGCAAGCGATTGAGATTGCAAAGGAACTTATAAATGTTAAGTAATTGGAATATGAGAGGTACTAGATACAAAAGGAATAGGTTGAGAGGCAGTCAAAACTTGTACAGGTTGAGTTATGTGAATTTTCGCTCATTGAGGTACAGATTGAGGAATAAGAATTTGAGATGATGGTATAGGTTGGGAAACAAATGATGAACCCAACATTAAACCAGATTGAACAAACAAAGTAGGTTTCCAAACACTAGCAGCTATTCGAGGATAAGGAGGACTATAATAAGGTTGGTTTCAAGTTTGAGGTATACCAACAACAGGTTGACCCCCTACCATAAGAGGAGGGGACGATGGAGGCAGTTGGCTTCCATGTGGATGGGACCCAACATAACGATAGTTAGGTTGTTGAAGAAAACATTGCCCACTAACATAGGGGAAAGCATGTTGTTCAACTGTTGGTGTAGGAGGAACAAAAGGAGCAGGATGTGTAGTACTCATAAGAGCAACACTAGATGGAATTCCTGAAGTGGATGACATGGGGATGTCCATGGACTGGAAAATGCACTAGAGAATGTACTAAATAAAGAATGATAGCTAGGTGGAATAGATGAGCCACCGTATAGATTTTCCTCTTGTGATGTCGAAAACATAGATGTGGAAGCGACATTTGAAATATCAACCATAGTGGTAGATACAGGTTGAGAAGCCATATCAGTTCCAATCATGGTAAATAATCCCAATGTGGATTGTCGTGTGAAATTCACGGGTAAGTCAAAAGAACCAGGTAAATGATTTTATTTAGGAAGTGGAGGAGAAAGAAGAGGATGGGTTGGGTAGAGGGAAAGTCCCTCCAAATGAGTAGAAGGACAACACTATTCTTGTGGAACTCCTCCATACTTACAAGTCCAAGTGGAAGTGGTTCACCCTCAGGGCCGAGCTATATAGTAGGAAAATTTGGCTGAGACAACGGAAGAGAAGATGGAACACCTGAAATAACGGGAAACGATGAATGAGGCTCCTCAGGTTCAATGACCTCAGGAAATAAAGTTTCTAACTCAAGAAGATTAGATTGTATAGCCTCAGGCAACAAAGTCTCAGGTAATTTGGTAGCAATTTTGTTAGTTTTACCAACAAGAGTAGATGTAATCTCAGGTTCAGTACTCAAGGGTATAGATGATTCTAGCTGATTAGATTTAGGAGGAGGACCAGTAAAAGTTCCTGAGTTTCCCAATTTGGTAGTTTTCATTATTTTATGCTTTTGACGACGGCCAGGAGTAGCCTCTGGTGGAAGAGGAGGCTTATTTTGGATTCTACACAAACAACAGAGTGGGGGATCTTGTTATTCCATGTTGGATAGTAAATTTTACTAACAGAAAAAGAAATAAATCAAAAGAGGGTAATCTAGCATAAAGGATTACCAAGCAACTGTGAACTACAATATACACCTTGGTGAACCAAGGACTTAACGTACGACATTCAATATCTGCGAATGTTGTGTTCAATGTATCATGGCTTACAAGGCAACATACTCGATTACCTGTGGATGGATAACAACCTATTAGGGACTCCAAAAATATACACGACAGTATGTGGGAGTGCAGTTCGTAGTAGTGGTAGCTAATTCGTAACCATTCGATGAGAGAGTTCCCATATACTTTATGTGCATGGAGTGGCACCAATATACTTGAAGGTGCATGGAGTGTGGTCCTATATACTCACATATGTGGAACAAGATTTCACCCCTGGGATGCAACGCTCACAAACAATGATAGCTCCTATATTTAACGATGTCAGAACACGTCTCTAGCCTAGAACTCTATGTGTTTGTGTTAATGTTACAAATCC
Source organism: Pinus taeda (assembly GCA_000404065.3). Lineage (NCBI taxonomy): Eukaryota > Viridiplantae > Streptophyta > Pinopsida > Pinales > Pinaceae > Pinus > Pinus taeda. Next base: position 6,710 of record APFE031151156.1, read on the forward strand.
TCCTTAGGTTGATTCAGTAAATTTTAAGTTGATCTTGAATTAAGTTTCAGTTTTATGGATCACCACGAATTCACCTGAATTCCCTAAAATGAAAATCTAGCATGAGGAATGGAATCTTTCTCTTAAATGAAAATATAGCTAAGGAAGGGAAGAAACAAACAATATTAAACATAGAAAATGCATCAAACAAGATGCTTAATGCAATTCCCTTTTCATACAGCTGTTCCTAAATCAATATGAATGCAAAACCCTAAATTCCAACGCAAGATTTTTTCTTTTCACTTTACTACATTTTCAAAATGAAGAAAACTAAGATGAAAATGGTTAATCACATATTCATATGCACTTTATCAAAATGAGGACTAGAACAATAGTTCATCTAAATGATCAATGATCAAACTAAACAATTTTGCAAGCTACCTAATGATAAGAACAAATACAAATCAAAACCAATTCTTATCAAGGAAATAAAACACACATGCAAACAAAAAGGAGGCTCTAGAGAGACCACAAGACACTCAAGGCATAGGGAAGGTTAGCTGGAAGTAGTCTAATCAAATCAACATTGAGCAAAGAAGCCAATTTTTGTGCAAGAATAGGGGTTAATGCAGGTACAAAAGAGGCACCTGTGTTTTGCAACATAGGAAAAATGAAGTCCCAAGTGATGTGCAACGTAGGCATAGAGAAGGCCTAGGTGAGGTGCAACGCTCTATCAGTAGAGCAGATGATGTGTTGGTCCTAGGAGAGAGGATTCTGACACAAAAATTACAAACAAGACTCAATGCAATCACTTCCCATGTCTGTTCCTGGCTATTTAAAGTAGCAAAGGTCTACCATAGAGGTAAATAAACACAATGGAAAAATAAACCACCAAGGGAATACATCGTTCCCTATTATGGTCACCAATTTGTTATACTTGATTTATGAATATGGACAAAATATCTCCCCTAGGTTTGGTGGCTAACCTAGAAGAACATAATGAAAAAGGAACCAATGTTTTCCTTAAAGTAAGTAGACGAGGGGAAGAACTTGGAATCTTTCGTATGTTTCGCTCCTTCTTTGGCTTGAATGCTCCAATCCTAGCTCTAGCTACAAAAATTAGAACCTACAGAATCATAAAACACAAGCCAAGAAACTACGAGATCTATGTAGCATCATCTATCTAATTTATTCAATAGATCAACATGGTATTGAAATATATGAAATAATGACATCACATATAGGAAAACAAGAAAAATCTTTGTATTGATATAAATGGAGTGAGTTACAACCATATATAGGTGTCAATCTTGTAGAAGAGCTCCTCCAAGTTGTTGACTTGTTCTTCATTTGTCATAAAGTGTACCTCCAATCACCCAAAATGCATGAAAAACTAACTCTTTTCACAAAAAATTAAGGGTAGAATCACTCTCCAAAAGCCAACCTCTTGCATATGGAAGGTTATAAATATATAGAGGAGTGGGGTAATTTGGGAGTTCTTATCCTTTTACCAATCTTGGGATTAAGTCCACTCTTGGTGGGAGGATGAGATCTAAGGATAAGGAATGGAAACTCCAAGGTAGGATAGGATATGATTCGAGATTTTTATCTAAGTTAAATGGTTACAACAAATCTTGGAAGCTTCTAGAAATGGAGGCTTCGACATTCTCTCTCTTTTTTTTCTGAATTTCTAGAACCAACACAGGTGAAAGGAAAGCAACCTATAGGTGATCAACACAGGCCATAATGGAGCAAGTTGTAGGTGAATGTTGTCCAACAAAGGCCAAGGTGCATTAGTCCTAAAACTAGCTCAAATTATGCAGTTTAGGGAAGAAAATGTGGGGAATGAGAGAGTCATGCATAGGGATTTGTGTAATGATGAAGTAAAGGGGGGATAAAATGTGAATGATCCCATTAGGAGGTTGATTGATCAAATGAGACAAAATAGCCAATAAAAATGTCGACTACCTATGTTTTTCCATTAGTTTGGGGGTGGAGGTCAATCATTAACCACAAGTTGGAATAGAAAGTACTCAAAATCCTACTGTCCTTATCTAAAATAATGGTCCATGGAATCTTGAAATGAAACCAAAAATTCTTAAGAAAGAGCTTAAGATATTGGCTTTTGCTATGATACTCCTATTGTAGGGTGTTAAAATGGTCATGTTATAGAACAAATCAGCAACTATGAATACAAAGTTATTCCTATGCTTGGTTAAAGATAGCTTGACATGTAATCCATGGACAAAAACTCTCAAGTCCTATGTGGGGTAGGTAAATCAGTGTACAACCCTTGCTTCTTGACAACAACTTTGACAACATCATAAGGAGTGCATGAACTAATATAAATATTGATGTCTTGTTGAATATTTGGCTAATAGAATTACTTTTGTAGTATCTTCATTGTATTCTCCATGTTGAACTAATTACCCACTTGATTATAGTGTGCCTCCCAAATCAATTTCTCACACTCTCATGAAGGAATGTATAGATTCCCTAGATGTTAATCCCCATGTTAACCCTAAAACCCCTTATTTTATTTATTATTTTTAAATTGAACAAATAGTGGGGATTATATAAATAAAAGTGACGAGAGGGACCCAAACAGTTACATCGATGATCAAAATTACTGAGCATTTTAGCATGGAAAACAAATAGTTTGCAAATTGTAACCATATCAATCTATTTTATACAAACAACAGTACTATAATAGACACTGCAAAAATTTCCAAGCCACAACATACATTTACACAGTAACACAGACTACATATGGAGAATAACAAAACTACATCCCATGAAATTGCAGAAGACACATAATCACCCAAAAGAATGCCCTTCATCATCCTGGCCACTTGGGCAATGGTTCCTCTTTCACTCTGAAGGTTTTTGAGTGGCTCTACGCCCATGACTCACCTTGACCCAAGTAGGCAGCGAGACCTCAAGCTTAGCAACACAGTCATTAAGCTAACGAATTTTCTCTTTCATCTCATCAAACGAGTTATCCATATTGACATGGAGAGAGAGAAATTTCACTTCTAGAAAGAGATGGAAGGAGCTCCTCTGTCTCTATATCATATCTTCCAATTTGGATATGGACGAATGCATGGCCAGCAGGGAGTCCAACATCCGCTATATAACAGTTGTCACATCCAGATTCTCATGAATAACAGAAATTGCAACCATAATGAAGGAAGAGCCAAAACTTTTGCTATGCAAGACCAAATATCGACAAACCAGAGCCTTAGACACCTCAAACAATTTTGAATGAGAGGCTTGAAATCCATTAGAGCTTATTATATAGCTATATTCCCAGCAAAGGCGTGAGCCAATTGAATTCGACATGACCCATCTTTTCTTAAAGAGATTGTGGCCATGGAGAGGTAGGACTGAAGGAACACACTTAACTAGAAAAATTAAATTCATACTAATGGATTAGCCTAATTAGCTAAGATCACATGAAGTGAACTAGCTCTCCTCTCGTAGTGAATAGGTGGTTGCATCCAAAAACTATACCCACCACCCAATTAATAAGCCACTTGTACTCATTCGCAAGCCACTTGGCAATTCCAAGGCGACTAGATCAGGGAGGCAACTAGAAAAGGGAGTTTTGGTGATCTGAGAGGATTTTAATGCTCATAAGCACCTTCCAAAGAGACTTTAGGATAGTGTTATATGGTTGAGAAAAAAACCATGTGAAGCAAAAAATACATATTAATGAATTTTATGAAAATCCATTTAATCATTAATCTCAATGATGGCATCAATAAGAGTGGATCCTTTTTTAGCTAACTCGCCTACTCCTGAATTCAGTTTCCTTAGAATGCAGTATAATTTCAAATCTTGAAAGTGAGAGATGAAAAAAAAAATTCTTTTGCATATGGTTGTTGAATCATTACTGTGGAGTATCAAAGAAGGTATGTTTTGATGGTTATTTCAGTATCTTTTCATTAGGACTTATAAGCCTTTTTGCATTAGAAACTTAGACAATAATAAAGAATTATAACGAAACATGTGAGATTAATAGAGAACGCTGATAATTTTCATTCCCATGTACAGGAGGGAGGAAAAACGGAAAGTGGCCATCCTAAAGGAAAAGACAAAGATGAATTAACTGCTGTCCTTTTGACGAGAGACCGCGTGCAAACCAGATCAAAACGGACCAACCCAGGAAAGGAAGCAGAGATACCAGCTCGGCGCAGAAAAGGAAAGAAGTGACTCAGGATTAACGATTCTGCGAATCCCTTAAGATCTTAGATCCTGAAGGATTGTTGTTTTATTTATTTCTGCATCTAGATATCTCCGTCATCATCCTTATATAATGGATAGCGTTGTTGGCTAGAGGGGGATGAATTTATGTAATTTCTTTTAAGAAAGATCAAGACTATGATCGTTATGTTGTGTTAAGACTTGAGTTACTGTAATTTTACTTCATGCATTAATATATACTTGGTTACTCTTTTATCTTTGAGCCTAGATCAATCTTAAGCGGTGTACCCCTGGAGGCTAAGGGCCCGGCCCTGGAGGACACTTGCTCTTGTACCATTACGCATGGTTTCTGTCTGGTTTGTTTATCGACGTGATCTGGTAATCTGTTGTGTTTTATAACGTTTATGTTACATGCTCTGTTGTGTTTAAATCATTTAATGTTCCTGCAAACAAAAATGTTATATTGACGATGCATCATGTTACCAATCCTTTAAGTGTTGGTATAATACGGTTAATCTCTACAGGATATTGCCATTCCATTACAGAGTTTTATGCAATTGTGCCTTAGCATTACAACATTTATCTTGAAGGTTCTGATTTCACATGATTATTGAATCCTTGAATGTTACCGTTTTCATCTTGAGATGCAATCGTATGCTTTTATTTAGAGCGATAATGGATTTAGATTAAGCACGTTGTGTTTATATGGTTTTTACTGTTGTTCCATCTTGGATCCATAGGTAGTGTTGTTCCATAGTATGTGTACATCTTTAAGAACGAAGGATTGATGTTTGGATTGGTGTGTGTTAACACCCAGGTTGTTCCCTATGACTCCCAAGGGAATACGGCCGGGGTAACCACTAACCAATCTTTGGACTACAACTTCTAGCCCAGCTGTAAT
>APFE031151162.1:15814-42663 GCA_000404065.3 Pinus taeda
GAAAATGGATCCCTCTAAAGTGGCAGTCATCATAAACTAGCCTAAACCCAAGTCTGCTACAGAAGTGAGAAGCTTCTTAGGAGCAGCACAGTATTGGAGGAAGTTCATGTCAAATTTTTCCTCAATTGTAGCTCCCTTACATGCTTTGAAAGGATTGAACAAGGTGTTTCAATGGGGAGGCAAACAGCAAAAAGCCTTCGACACCTTGAAAGAAAAGATTAGTACAACACCTGTACTAGCACTACCAGATCTAGAAAGACCATTTGAGATCCAAACTAATGCTAGTGATTATGCCATGGGAGCAGTGTTGACACAGCACAGTAAACCCATATGTTATCATTCTGAGACTTTTAATCCTACAGTAGTTAACTATCCTACATATGATAAAGTATTGTATGCATTAGTTCAGAGTGTGAAAAAGTGGAAACATTACTTAATGGGCAAGGAAACAGTAATACATATTGATCATCAACCACTTCAATACCTACACTCCCAAACTAAGTTGCAGAAATCCAGACATTACAGATGGATGGGTTTTCTACAACAGTTTCATTTAGTCATCAGATATAAAAAGGGCATACATAACAAGGTTGCAGACATGTTATCTAGACCCATTATAAATGCATCTACCATACTTAAGCATAAATCTGTGCTGCATGAAAGCTACATAGAACAATATGCTCAGGATATAGAATTTAAAGATGTATATGCAACTTTGAGTCAAGGCAAAAGAATAGAAGAATTGAACTATCACATAAAGGACCAACTCTTATATCATTGTGGGAAACTCTGCATTCCAAAAACTGAGAGAGTAAAGATAATTAGGGAAGCACACACTTCTCTGATATCAGGTCACTTTGGGGTAAGTAAAACAGTTGCACAACTACAAAGGTTCTTCTATTGGCCAAGAATGAGTGAGACAGTTTCTAGATATGTAAAGGGATGTGCTATGTGTGCAAAAAGCAAGCCCAACAACAGAAAACTAGGCTTGTACACTCCCTTGCCAGTTCCTTCTCACCCTTGGGAAAGCATTTCCATGGATTTTGTTGGAGCATTGCCTAAATCTAGGAAAGGTCATGATTATCTATATGTTATTGTGGATAGGGTCAGCAAAATGTGTATTTTGATACCCTATAGTAAACAGATTACAACTAAACAAACTGCAAAATTGTTCTTCGAACATGTATGGGTTCATTTTGGATTACCCACTTCTATTGTATCTGATCGAGACACCCGATTTGTGGGGAAGTTTTGGTCAAGTCCGTGGGAACTAATGGACACCAAATTGAAGAAAAGAATAGATTTTCATCCACAAACAGATGGCCAGACAGAAGTAGTTAACAGGACGGTGATCCAGTTACTGAGAGGATATTGCAGCAAACACCCTAAGCTTTGGGATGAACACTTGTGTTATGTGCAACATGCTTACAATAGAGTGAAACACTCTTATACACAGAGATCTCCTTTTGAGACCTATCTTGGTTTCATACCAGGGTCTCCTTTGGATTTTTTCTTTGGTAAAGATACCATGGTTGATAGACACAATGATGTGGACAAGGCAACTAGGTTCATTGAACAGATCTAGGAGATCCACCAGGCAGTATAGTAACAGCTAGAAAAGAGCCAGGCCAAGTACAAGGCTAGGCACGATAAGCATCGGATGGAGCATAGTTTTCAAGTTGGAGACCAAGTATGGTTGTATATCAGCAAGGACAGGATGTAAGGTGAAAGTAAAAAGCTAAAACCTATCAGGTATGGACCCTTCAGGATACTTGAGAAGATTGGTGAAAATGCTTTTCGCCTTGATCTACCTACTTACATGCACATCTACTTAGTCGTGAACGTAGATTGCTTGAGGTTGTTTGAACCTTCAATGATTGAGGACCCTGAAGAGCAGAGTCAATTACCTTCTGTTGATGACCTACTACCTGAATATCTTAATGAATTACGGGAAGACACAGTGCTGGACAGGAAGGTAAGGACGACGTGCAGTGGACAAGTGGAATACCTCAGGATTGGGCTTAAAGGTTCGAAGCTGAGCAGTGTGAAGTGTATTGAGAGTGGGCAAGTGAGACATCAGTTTCCTCACTTAGTCGATGCTTGAAGAAAGCCAACTTTTGGTGGTCCAAAAGCTCTTTCAGTGGGAAGGCCGTGATCCAAATTGGATCCATTAAAGACTGGAAAAGAACCATGACTGTATCAAGTCAGGACGAATCTCTAAAATTCCAAAACAACGATCAAAAACACCTTGAACCAATGGCAATGGTAGCCAACATGGAACGACGAGGACCTCGGTCAAAGCGCGCTGACTAAGGCCCATGGAGACTGCGTAGGAGGTCAAAGTAGCCCCTGGGAGCCCCGGATCGGGAAAAGGAGGTGATTCGCTAATCACACATCCCTGGGCGAACAGGGCCAAAATGGAGGAGCCTTAAGCACTTTGTCGCGTTGGGAGCTGGAGAACCACGGGCGGAGAAATGAAAAGAACTAATTGTACAAGGCGGGACCCGCGCTCTGGAAACTGGCAGTATTGATCAGGGCACCCTCAAACAGTAAATGGTTTTGGAGGAATCAGAGCGATCCCACTCAATGATCGACACGTGGCGGTGGAGGTGAGAGAAAACCATCGTTGATCGCGCGTTATCGGTCGAGCAAGTCAACCGCGTGGGACGTGCGTATGACGTTGGATATGGAGGAGCCCAGATCAGACGGCTAAGATTGCGCCCGATGGAGGAAGCGGAATCGACAGGGAATTAAGCCGCGTTCTAAAGGGATTTGGAATTCGTTTGACCGCCATGGTGGAGGAAGAACACATCCACGACATAATTGAAGAAACGAACCGATGAGCAGGTTGGCGCTGTTTAGATGAGGACACGTGGCCACTCCCTGAGCGTTCATGCTAACGTCGAACAGGGAACTCCAAGCGCAACTGCAGAATGCGAATCGACAGAGGCGAAAGAGGAACCGAACAGGCATGGAAACAAATGGCTAAAAGCCATGAATAGAGACAAAATACACAGTCAAGTCAGAGTGAATTCTGAGAGATGAAGGAAAAAGACCAGAATCCCGAGAGGAAGACGGAATATATAGAGAAGAAGGTAGTAAAGCAAGAGAAAAGCAGGAAGAGACAGAGGGCCGAGCTAACCAGGGTAGCATCGAGCACCACCAAGCTTGAGAGATTCAAGCCACCCCATAGAGGGATCTGTCCGCGCTGAGCACCACGTTGGACTCTTACCACTATAGACCAGAAGGTCACAGAGCTGGTGGGAAGAAGAGACTGTGTACTCTAGTGGCTTGGGGAATGCAAGAACCACCCTGCCAAGCAAAACCTGCTTCAGGAGAACTCACATTGAGTCCCTGCATTGTAATTCTCTGCTTAAAGACACAATAAAACAAGGCCACCACTAAAAGATGGACCGGAGACATAGCCCTAGAGAATAGGGTGAACTCCTCATTAAAATTGCTTGTGTCTTTGTGGTTGCTTTTTGTATTTCTCTGTTGTCTTTCCATTTAAATGTCTATGTATTGGCAATCTAATCGATCTGTTGCTTAAATAACACATAACACACACCAGCACATGAGTCTGTAATACCTTTTGTTTAATAAATCTTCGACTGGTGTCACTCATAGGGCGATTATCAGATCACTACGTCAGCCCTCCTAGTCTCTGCATGGCTCTGCGTGAACCTCTTCTCGCCCTCTTCAACCTCTACACTGGCCTCTCTTTGGATTGGACTAATGACATAGTCCCTCTGCGTCAACCCTTCCTCTATCACTTTTTGCAAGGATGAGCTACTGTCACTCAGGACAACTAGTTCTACTGCAAATGCTCTGCTCAGCTGGTGCCTTCATCTCTCTTGTGATCTGTAACCATGCTTCAATACCATGTTGAATTTTCTAAGTCTATCCGTTAGAAAATTAATTTTTATTCTGCTGGTTTATTTCTTCTACTTGTAAATTCTTAACAGATTATTTAAAACATTTAAATATTGAAATAAACACAATACAGTCACAACATCTACAGATCATCAACTGAAAGAAAACAAACACACAAGTGACACCATTATTTTTGGACAAATGTCCCCGGAAAAACCCAATGCGGGAAAACCAATGCAACTATTTTGAGGGTATATTATTATGCATTATTTCCTTGAGTACAACTAGGTGCCAAACTGGCTCACCCGATATAGAAAAACAACTAGTAGCAATACCTCTCTATTCGGAAACAGGTATTCAGAAACCTGTCCCACGAAACCCTCTCCAGCAACTCTTAAGCATAGCGCTGGCCCTTCTGGCCTATGCATCAGCCCCAAACCCCTCTGTGTCAGCCCTTTGAGGCACTGCGCAGCCTCTGGGACCCTCTGCGTCACTCCAGTTGCTCTCTTTGTGGATGATGCAATCCCTCTAGCCTATGTGTTGTCTCTGTTGGGCTCTGCATGGCCTGAACTGGCTGTTGCCTTTCGCATTCTACTTCTATGCTGGTCTCTTGGCACTATCTTTGCCTCTCTTCCCAGTACTCACTGACCCTTGCCGCTGATCACTAATTCGACTTTTCTTAGCAACCTCGCTCTAACAAAACGAATGACTGATCACTCTGGTGTATTCTCCAACTGACCCTCAAGCCTCCTCTTATACTTTCCTCGTTGGTCCATCAATGACTGAGATTAAATCTCTAATCAACAGCTAAGATTAGATTTGGCTTGATCCATGACTTTTGGAATATTCTAACCTAGTTTTATATTAATACCCATTAATATTTTATTTTCCCTAAGTTTAGACTTAAGAACTCCATTAAGAATATTAATTATTTTAATATCTCCAAAACTGGTTAGAATCTACCCAAACCATTTCTAGGTATTGAATATCTCATGTGCTTTAGCCTCTCCACCAATTTTCATGGCTACAACACATCCGATGCTACCCAAAATAAACACAGTCTAGGCTCTGACACCAAGGATAATGGCCCTCAAATATCCACTAGTACAAGAATACAAAATACAAGATAATCTGATGGTCTAGATGATGTAGTCGACGATCACAACTTCTTTGTATTATCTTGTACACTTGTAGGTCCTTCACTCCCAATCTGTAACACCTGCCTCTATCAATGCTCCAAGTCCATTTGGCCACTGAATCTCGATTATCCTCAATATGCCCTCTAGTTGGTCGTACATCCATTTATCATCAACACATAGGGACTTCTACCCACTGTTTCTCCTCATCTCTTTTCAGACTTGTCTTCCCACTATAGTCTTCCTATGCGGCTCCAATGAAGACTAACATAGGGTAGGAGGGCTGCCACCTATCACCATCAAATGTCGCTTCTCCAATGATAAACACGGGTCATCAAATATTCTCCTCTAGATGGCCAAACCTTGAGCTCCAATCTACCTCCTCTAGTAGCCTCCTTTGTCCATCAAGGAGCTACTTAGGCTATCAATGCTTCACCCAACTCATAACTGTACAAGGTCCCTCTTGTACACTGTTGTAGGGCTACTCTTGGGCACCTGCTTGTTTCCATCGACCAACCACAAGATGTCCAATGCCACTATCCAATCTAGGACCTCATCCCTAACATCCAATTCAACACAAATACATTAATATACATCACATACCTGCATTCCCAAGGGCTATTATCACTGCTACAATTCTAGTGCTCTGGTTAGGGCTTGTTGACAAGGTGTTACAACCCTCTTTCTACCTCCCATACTTCTCTCTTGGTTGCAACCTCCCTCTTGTAATGTTTTTCTAATTCCATCCCTCAAACAAGATGTCTCTGATCACCCTGGATCTTCTGCGGCCCTGTTTGAACTGGCTCCTTAGCCTTTCAACCCTCTATCAAAGGTTAATTAGGCATGCGACTTTGTTGTAGCTTGCAGCTAGGGTTGCGATTTGTTGTAGGAAGGAAGAATCACCCAAAAACTAGCCTAAGTCACCATCAAAATAGTCCTCAAGCAATGCGACAGCCTACTATAGCAACTTAGCCTTGAAAGATACCTCAAGAGACAACAAATAGGACCTTCTCCTCTACATTTAGCCCACTCTTCTAACTCAGCTTCCTCAGAGATGTATTCTATATGAATGGATGCACTTGGATGGTGAGAGAATGACTCTCATCTCTCTTTTATTTATACAAAATGCATGTGATGTCAACAACCCAACTTGTGGCACTCTAACTCATCAAGTTGGCCTCCATTAGGTGCCACATTAACCCACAACTACATTAAAAAATGCATATCTCATCATAAACAAATCAGATTTGAATGATTTTTGATGTGCCTGGTTTCTCTCAGGATCCTCTATCACCTCAAATAATCACATACCCAATACTCCTCATGGTTTCACACCCATAAGCTTGGGTGCAAAGCCCACATAGCTAGGGAGGTACTTCCAAGCCTATGAAGTAACTCATCATCATCATCACTTCTTGCAACACTTGCCCAAATTCTAGTGCTCACAACTGTAGCAATCCCTGTAGCATGAACTATGCCTCTCTCATAAGTGTCACTATCCCTGGAAGCCTCATACTTCTTCTTCTTTTCTTGGAATGTCTTCCACTCTCTCTGTGATTCCTTCTTGGCAGTTGTAAGAGAACCCTTGCTCCCCACTGACCATGTGCTCTTCTTGGGCTACAAAGTCTCCTTCTGAACCTACAAGCTCCCTCTTGAACTTGAATCCCTCTGAGCCTATGGAACATGGACATTCTTCTCTAGAATGTCGACCTGCTCCTCTGAATCCTGCACCTGCACCTGGTCCTTCTACTTCGTATTCCCATGATTCATAGGATTTCTCGTCAGCCTGTATAGACCATGCTCTTTAACTCCAAGCGTAACACCTGTAGAGCTAAAGCTGCTAGGCCTGAATCTTGCCTTCCCACTTAGAAACAAGACCTCAAGCCCCTTTTTCTTGATCGTTGAGACAAATATCATGCTATATCTGAGTCCTGGTATAAACAGTACATCTTGGATTCACATCACCTATCCTAACTCCATCCTAAATGGCACAAGTCCGAGTCCTCAAATCTTCTTCTAACTCTTGTCACCCCAACACCATGTGCAACTTCAAGTCCCACTCAGCTAGAGTCTTGAATACCACCTATGACCCTGTCATATGTTTTGACGCTCCATTGTCCACGTACCATGAAACCTCATTGATGGTACCTTGCAATAAATGAGATATCAAGGCAAAGTCCTCCTCCTCCAATCTCCTGGAGAGATTATCTATCTGGGTAGAAGTGGCAGCACAGGTAGTCTGTTTCCCTTTCTTCTTCTCGTCATCTCCTGTCTTCTTCTTCATTAGACATCTTGTCAAAAAATGACCCATCTCACCATAGTTGAAACACTTGATCTTACTCAAGTCCTCCTTCTGTTTTCCCTTCATTCGTGCTAAATGTGCCACACCATCATTTGAATCGTTCTTCTTTGGATGAAGATCCTCATCTCATAACTCCTCCTGAATGAAGTCGTCCCACAGCTTATTCCAGTCTGACAACTTCTCTCTGGGAATGATCCCCTTGATTAAGGTCTTCTATTCCTTGGTGAACCCTTTCAAAGCAATCCTAACTATTTCTGAATATGAAATAGTCACACTAGCAACACCAAGTTGATCTTTGACCTGAGACAACCTTGTCAGATATGAAGTCACTCCTTCACCCTACATCATCTTGGTGGACTTCAACTTGTCCTCTAATACCAATAACTGGTTATCATTCTTATTCTGGAACAAATTCTAAAGAGCCATCCACATCTCATGTGTAGTGTTGTTCCCAGACAAATGAGTTATTAGCGAGTCCTTCACACCATCTAAGATGATCAATCTCGTCTTCGTATCCAATTCCTCATACACTTCCAGCTCCTTAGGGTCAATTTACTTCTTGATGGATTTCTTGGTGAATTCCCAGATCCTGTTAACCTGCAAGACCAACTTGATCCTTTCCTTCCATGGATTATAACTGGAAAATCCTTTCAACTTGTCCTCATATTGGAGACAATCCCACAACTTCGACATTGCAGTGAACCCTTCACCTACAATGTGACCAACTCCCTCTTAAGTTGTACTTCATTGAGCACACTCTGATTCACTATCCCTCAAAGTAGCTTAGACACGTTGTGTTACCATGTTTTTTTCCACAATCCTAGTGTCTAAGATAGAATCTTAGATCATTGATGCTACCAAACCAAGAATCACAACAAAGCTACCATTTTCACAACAGAAAATAAACAATAGTAAATCTACTAGTGCACAAAATATACACAATATTTTACAATAATCCAATCTTTGTTATATTAACCAAACTAAATAATACAACAATCTAGGGCTCCTGCACCAGGGATAATGGCCCTCAAATATCCACTAGTACAAGAATACAAAATACAAGGTAATTTGACGATCTATCTGATGTAGTCAACGATCACAACTTCTTTGTCTTATCCTATACACCTGCGGGTCCTTCACTCCAAATCTACAACACCTGCCTCTATCATTGCTCCAAGTCCATCTAACCACTGAATCTCGGTTATCCACAATCTTCCATCTAGATGATCATATGTCCATCTATCATCAACACATAGGAACTTCTACCCACTATTGCTCCTCAACTCTTTTGGGACTTGTCTTCCCACTATAATCTTCTTATGTTGCTCCAATGAAGACTAACATTGGGCAGGAGGGTTGCCACCTATCACCATCAAATTCCGCTTCTCCAATGATGAACACAAGTTTTCAAATCTACTCCTTTCGCTAGCCAAATCTTGAGCACCAATCTGCCTCCTCTAGTAGCCTCCTTTGTCCATCAAGGAGCTACTAAGGCTATCAACGTTTCACCTAACTCACAATTGTCCAAAGTTCCTCTTGTCCACTACTATAGGGTCACTCTTGGACACCCACTTATTTCCCTCCACCAACCACAAGATGTCCAATGCCACTGTCCAATCTAAAACTTCATCCCTAACATCCAATTCAACACAAATACATCAATATAAATCACATACCTGCATTCCCAAGGGTTGGTGTCATTGCTACAAGTATGGTTCTCTGGTTAGGGCTTGTTGGCAAGCTGCTACAACCCTCTTTCTACCTCCCAGACTTCTCTCTTGGCTACGACCTTCCTCCTGTAACTTTTGTCCACAAACCTCTATTAATATGGGCTAATTCCAACCCTCAAACAAGCCTCTGATCACCCTAAATCTTCTGCAGCCCTGTATGAACCAACTCCTTAGTCTTTTGGCCCTCTATCCAAGGTTAATTTGGCATGCGTCCCACCTATAGCTTATAGCTAGGGCTGCGACATACCGTAGGAAGGAAGAACCACCCAAAAACTAGCCCCAGGCACCATCCAAATAGTCCTCAAGCAATGTGGCAACCTGTTGTAGAAACTCAATCCTGAAAAATACCTCAAGAGACACAAAACAGGTCCTTCTCCTCCACGTCTAGCCCTCTCTTCTAACTCAACTGCCTCAGAGATGGATTCTCTATGAATGGATGCACTTGGATGGTGAGAGAATGATTCTCATCTCTCTTCTATTTATACAAAACTCATGTGTAGTCAACAACCCAACTTGTGGCACTCTAACTCATCAAGCTAACCTTGATTAGGTGCCACATTAACCACATCTACATTAAAAAATTCATATATCATCATAGACAACTCGAATTTGAGTGATTTTTTATGCTCCTGGTTGCTCTCGAGATCCTCTATCACCTCAAATCATCACATGCCCAGTAATCCTCGTGGTTTCACACCCAGATGCTTGGGTGCAAAGCCCACATCTTGGGTTCTAAGCCCACAAATCTTTTGTGGTGCTTCAACCTCCAAAACTCGAACCGTAGGGCTTGGAGTACCTTCGAAGCTGCCAAAAATCAACATTTTTTACCTAGATGCCATTTAAGACTTATAATGCACTACTCGATAAACAATTTAAGGAGAAAAAATCATAAATAAAACTTATTCCCGGCTACAACACATCTTACTGTACAAACTTGGGAATGATTTCTACATCACAAAAATATTGTAACACCAAATTTCTTAGCAAGGGATTCATGACACACATAGCCCTACTCATCTTGGAATCATACGCAAATTTGGTGTCTTTGTCTACATTTTTGACCTTTATTTCTTCCATGTTCTTTCCATATTCACCCTCCTATAATTTGTTAAAATAGCTTGTTCTAACAAAACATGTTCTAACAAATATTACACTAAAAATATCTTAGATTCAGCCCATCCCAACTCCAACTTGTAGTACTTCCTTTCAAATACTTATATGATGCCAACTTTATATAATGCAACCTCAACTTTAGGGCAACCGGATAGTGAAATCCTGTTTCTTTCTAGTACCTTTGTCCATGGAAATGACTGAAAGAATACTGTTTGTATTAATATCAAACTCCACCTTCTATTCGAGGGACTGCTCGGAGAGAAAGAGGAATTCCATCCAACTGAAATATCCAAATTGACTTCTTGTCCTTGACAAATTCTCACTCACCTTTCAAAACATTGATTTCACACTTGTCTAACCATCAACAACCATAGAAAACACCTCAAACTTTGAGGTTGGTAGTGTATTATTCTAAGGAATGATTATTTTTTCATTACACCACCAAGAGTTTCCAACCCCAACAACAGCAAAGGAACGTAAAAAATCACGATGTCACTAACATTACCTACGTCACAAGAACATAGACATTTTTTAACTTTGCCAAGCTCCAACCCTCCTTTAAATAAAGAAAAAAAAAACAACTTTCTCTAAAAGTGAATCCACACATCGCAATCGCAACCTCTGCAAATCCCACCACTACTCCTTAAGTTGGTGAATTCAACATAATCTAGAACTCCACGTTGGTGTTAGACAGCGAATCCTTGGCAATCTCTTTCAGGATCTTCGTTCTCTTTTCTACTACCAGGTTCCAGCCTTGCGGTCCATATTGTGAGACCAATTCCTTAAGCTTCGCATCCTGAGTAGGCCTCTAATGGCCTATGGCATAAAACCTATATTACACCCCATGTACACAATTTTATCCTCCTCCTCTATGTGGTTAGATGGACAACCAAAAAACACAACAACACACTAAAATAACATACTAAACTTATGTCCATTGCAAATTTCTGGAATATTATGAATTTGATGTCTAGGAGAGAAGTCAAACAATTGACCTCTTTGTTGACTATCAAATTCCTAGATATTCTTGGAATCTGCAATTGACATAAAGAAGTTGAAAATAACACATTGTCTATTGAGTCTCCATTTGTCCGGGTCCTGTGGTGAGGGAGTCAAGCATAATGGTGTTGTGATACCACATTAAGTAGAATATCATAAAACACTCAATTGTATTCACATCAAACATTGTTACACCAAATTAATTATAATTGCATAAAACACTATTGTATTCACATTAATATTGTTACAATATAAACACACGATTTGTTTTCAATATAGAGAAACTATATTGATCACATAATCAATTAGTTGAAAAAATATCTCAATTACACATCAATATAGAAACTAGCTTCTTGAGCAAATATCTCTCGAATCAACTAGGTCTAGCCAACACTTAAACAATAGGAATAAACTCCTCAAACTTGTTATCGCACACCTAAGACAAGTAGGAGTTTTATATTGCAACATTTTCTAGGTCTAATGGGCAAGAGCATATATTTCCTCCTTAAAAATGGATTATTACTATTATAATTATTATAAAAGAATGATAAACATATATTTTGATAAGATGCATATCCCACTATCTAAACAGTTCCTCTCATTTCAAGGATGGTGCTTGGGAAAATTTGGTAGCTAACTTTGTTGGTTGACTTTAAAATAAGATTATTATTTATTATTTTATAAAAAAATTTGTTGATAATTTTTTTTTTTTCGTATGCATATCCCACTTTCTAGACACTGAAGGATGATACTAGGGATAAATTGATAAGTTGTAATTTTGACAATAAATTGATAGGTTGCAATTTTGATAATTAAACTAGACAAAAATATTTAGTGAGATTCAATAATACCTATAAAAATAGTAAGCCTCAAGAGGCGCTCTCTAACCTAATATTGTAGAGATGTTGTAATGTTTGGTTAAACATCTTGACTCGAGCAAAAAAAAAAACAACTCTTTAGCCAAGTATAGTTGAGATGTTGTAATGTCTTGTTTAACATTTTGACTCTATCAAAATAAAATAACATAAAATTAATAAATATTTATAATTATAATTATAATTAATAACTAAACTAGCTTAAATTCATCATAACTCTAGATTTACTAAGCATAGAAAAATTACACCTCAAATTCATATAAGATTTAATCTAATTCATATAACCTCTTACTTATAATTCATATTATTAAACCATTCAAACTAACTCTTCAAAAATAATAAGAATAATTTATAATACCCCATTGATTGATTGTTAACGTATTATTTAGATAAAATTTAAATGCAAATAGCCAAACAAAATTGGAAAGAGTTATTGGTTGTGTTATGAGATGATACTTAATGTGTTTAGCCCCTTGATGGCTAACATAGTGGGGGAGGTTTGCATTAAATGTTATTTTTCGCACTATTTACATAATTTTGTTTGGATAATTATAGGATCCGTCACATTCTAACGTCAGGTGATTGTGACATGACGTGGTTATATTCAGCATTTTTTTTGTTAATCATAATTCGAGTTAGGTTTGTGGATCTCACTTAATTTAGTGGAGTGAATAGCCTTATCCCATCCTAATCGTTTAAAAGTAAAAGCGGCGGTACGTGGTGCGGGTCCACATGCTGGGTTGGATGGGATTTCAATCCATTAGAAATAAACTTATACACAATTTTTCAATTTGGAAAGTAAGAACCTCACTTTTCATATGTAACTTTAACTCGATTGATGATATTCGGAAATATTTTGTATTAAGATAGCAAAGGAAAATGAATAGCTAAATTATATTACAGATTTTTATACTTAAATTTGTTGGATTAATGAATTATGCATATGTAATTGAAGTGAAGAGTAATTTTATTTATGATTGGTTACTTGTTTATTTCACACCCATCGTTAATTAATCACATATATATAAGTATAATTATAGAGGTGTATTTTAGGTGGAGTACTCACAAGTTGGTTAGGTCATTGTTAAAGAACCATGTTGGTGTCACACACTTAGAGGTCACAATGTGCCTTGACTCGTGGGAACGCTCTAGCGGTCTTATAGGTGGTATCAGGGAATATTGTAGTACAACATGTCGATGATGTGTGTTTCCAGAGGGATGTCCACTATTTGTGATAATTTTCTTATGAAGATTGGTGTCTTGGAGAGGCAAGATGGCCATTTGCACAGGTTGAGCTATGTGGACTTGGAGATCATTGGGAAGATAGTACAAGCACATGTAGACACAGGTGCTTCACATAACTTCATGAGATTAGATTTGGCACAATAGCTTAGCATGCATGTTACCGCAAGCAATGCAACAATGAGGGTAGTGAACTCCAAGGCTAGAGAAGTGCAGGGATTGGTTATAGATGTACTAGTTTGAATTGAGAGTTGGAGTGAATCTCTTGATTTCATAGTGATGTCGATGTGTGATTTCGACGTGATATTGGGACAATACTTTCTTAGAAGCAATAAGGTTGTGATGGTATAATGGTTGGATGATATTTTGTGGTTGGAGATACAAAAGTGTGGAATTTACATACTTCCTCTAGAAGGATAGGTATGAAGGTGTAGTTGCTTTATGCATTGAGTATGAAGAGGGTAGCCCAAATACTAGATGTTGAGATCTATGCAATAGTAATAAGGGAGATTGGAGATGAAGAAGAGTGATGCCTATTCCACTAGATATTTATGATGTACTAGAGATGTATGTCGATTACATCCCTGATGAGTTGTTGAAAGTACTCCCAACATAGCAAACCATCGTATTGAGCTTGAGCAATGAAAAAAACTACTAGCCCAAGCCCCTTACAGATTGTTGGGACCAAATTTGGAGGAGTTGAAACATTAACTACATGAGTTGGTTGAGGCAGGTACCATTCATCCTTCATTGCCTCCATATGGTTCCCTAATAATTTTTCAAAAGAAGGATACTAAAGAGCTAAGGATGTGTCTAAACTACAGGGATGTAAATAAGCAGACAATCAAGAACAAATATCCACTTCCTCTTGCAGTAGATTTCTTCAATAAATTGGATAAGGCCAAGGTTTTATTGAAGATTGAATTGAGGTAGGGTTACTATCAGGTACATATTCCAAAGGGAGATGAGGCAAAGATAGCCATGGTGACGAGGTTTGGAATTTCTGAGTTCCTAGTGATGCCTTTTGGGTTGTGCAATGCACCAACTACATTTTGTGGCTTGACAAACAATGTTCTTCGTCCATTTCTGCATTCGTTTGTGGAGGTGTACTTTGATGACATTGTGGTATACAACAATAGTACAGACGAACATAATAAGCACTTGAAACAAGTTTTTGAGGCATGGAGGTAGAATTAGTTGTACTTGAATAAGTCGAAGTGTATGTTCACTAAGAAAGAGATATCGTTTTGGGTCATTATGTTGGACAGGGATGTATTTAGTTGGCTGCTATGAAGGTCAAAGCCATTGAGGATTAGGAGGAGCCCAAGAATTTCCATGATGTGAGAATCTTCTTAGGGATGACTAACCTCTACAACAGGTTTATAGAGAGTTATTCAAATGTTGCATTACCGACAAACTTTTTGAAGAAGGATGGACCATGGAGGTAGAAAGAGAATAGTGGACAAGCATTTGAGCAGTTCAAGTGCAAGATGGTGACAACTCATGTGTTGAAGCTTCCAGATTTCAAGCGGACATTTGAGGTACATAGAGATTCTTTATATTTTTCCATTTTAGGTGCCTTGATGCAGGATGGACACCCTGTAGCCTATGAGAGAAGGATGTATTCACATGGATTTGAAGGTCAAAGCCATTGAGGATTAGGAGGAGCCTAAGAATGTCCATGATGTGAGAGTCTTCTTAGGTATGGCTAACTACCATAAGAATTTTGTAGAGATTTATTCGAATGTTACATCGCTAAAAAACTTGTTGAAGAAGGATGGACCATAGAGGTAGAAAGAGAAGAATGGACAAGCGTTTGAGCAATTCAAGTGCAAGACGGTGACAACTCATGTGTTGAAGATGTTAGATTTCGAGTTACCATTTGAGGTACATATAGATTCCTCAAATTTTTCCATTTGAGGTGTCTTGATGCAGGATGGACAGCGTGTAGATTATGAGAGAAGGAAACTATAAGATAGAGAGAGGAGATATCTCATGCATGAGAAGGAGATGATTGTTGTCATCCATTGTCTTCACGCGTGGAGGAATTATATGATTGAGAGATTGTTTTTGGTAAAGACATATAACATTGTGACAAGTTAATTTGCATCTCAACCCAGATTGTTAGTAAAAAAATACACATTGGAAGGAATTTTTGGTAGATTTTGACATGAACAATGAGTATAGGTTAAGAAAGTTCAATGTTATGAAATTTTCCTTGACTAGGCAGGCATCGTTGGTTGTGACTGAGGAGGAGGAACTACTTATATCAAGATAGTGTCAAATTCAATTGACAGAGGATTTGCAGAGAAGTCTTATTGTAGGGTTGGATATAAACACTACAACAAAGAGAATTATTAAACAGATGAAGGAAGGCAAGATGAGGAAAATTTTCGTTCATGATGGACTTTTGTTTTTTGGTGACCACATCTATGTTCCTAGGTGAAGTTGACTCCTTAACGAGCTCTTCAAGGAATGTCATGACTTGCCTTGGGATGGCCACCCAAGACAACATAGAGCATTGGTGTTACTGGAGAGAGGATACTTCTAGGAGCGTATGAGGCATGATGTGGAGAACTATTTTCATACATGCATCCTTCTTTAATAGGACAATTTGGATACAAGATTACAGGGATAATTATAGCAACCTTTTTAGATTCCAGATAGACCATGGGCAAGTGTCTTGATGGATTTCATATCACGACCACTGATGGTATAAGCGTGTAATGGAGTGATGGTTGTTGTCAATAGTTTCTCCAAGTATGTCATCTTCATTTTGATGAAGATGCCATGTAGAGCGAAATAAGTTGCAAATAATTTATTTGAACATGTGGTAAATTATTGGGGTCTATTTTGAGCATTGTATCAGATAGTGATATGAGACTGAAAGGAAAGTTTTGGACTTAATTATTTATGTTTTTTAGAAAAAAGTTGTTGTTTAGTTTCAATTTTCATCCATAGACAGATGGGCAGAAGGAGCACATCAACTCATTGTTGGAGGATTATTTGAGACACTATGTGAGATCTAACCGGGAGAATTGGTTAGACCCATTGGATGCAACACAATTTAGCTATACGATGGAGAAAAGTGCAACTGTAGGTTATAGTCCATTTGAGCCAACCAATGGTCAAATTCCCATTGCACCCCATAAAATTTATGTAAAATTATGGGAGGAGTTCTTCAAACTTGAAGTATGTGGAAAATTGGAATGATAACATAGAGTTAGCTCGAGTGAACTTGATGAAAACAACATGATGAAGAATTGCATAGATAAGGACAAGAGCGATGCAAAGTTTAGTGTGGGTGACATGGTCCTCGACAAGTTGATCAAGGGTCAATTTTCACTGCCGAAGGAGAATTCTAAATCCTTGATTCAAGTATTTGAGGGACCATTTTGTGTAGTTGAGAGGATCATGGATGTTTCTTATCGATTGGAGTTGTCATTCCACTTGCATGCTCAATACCCAATGTTTCACATAAGTCAAATGAAACCATGCCAATTAGACACGGATGATCCTGAATGAGTAGAGCCATTGCATGGACTAGAAATGATTGTTGATCACCCTAAGTTGGAGCTTGAGGAGATTGTAGCTTGCAAGATCTCATGGATTGGAAATAACAAAAAGAGAGAGTAATTTGTGCATTGGAGGAAGAAATTAGATGGGAGATGAGAGAGTCACTTTGGAGATGAGAGATTCGGCTCCACAAGTTTAAGAGAAAAAATTGCATAGATGTTCCAGGATTATTGAGGATGGAAATGGTTTGTGGTGGGGGAGGATGTAATACCCCTAGATGTTGCAGCATGCCCACATTTAATAGTGACACATTTTCTACATGATTGAGTGCCACAAGAGAAAATTCCCCACCCACATCGCTGACTTGGTCTGCCTTACTATTGTGTAAGCAAGATGCCATGAGGTGAGTTAGGTGTTCGCATGATGAGCATGCCCCTACGATGGAATGAGTTGAGATGAGCTCACCCAAGAAGATGTGCCCACATTGCACAACATATCACGATGGAACCACACAACATTACATATAACTGAAGACATGACATTGGGGTGTGTTGACCAAGCCGAAAAATGGAACAAGTGTGTTTAACCAACAGACCACATGATATGGATTGGAGGTGTCAACATCTCATGGGCTGGCCCGAGTTTTCATGGGGTTGCAACCCCTCATCTACCCACACAAAAGAATAGGTTTATATAATTGAGACTTGGTGGGAGTAAAAAAAGAAATTTAGTGGAAAATAACTCAACTAAAGAGCGAAGGATGATTTGAAGCCGTAGGGGTAATGGGATTCACATGAGTATAGTTGGGGACACGTGGGTTAGCTATCCCTACTAAGCATAGGGGTGGACGAAGGCTACGAGTGGTTGAAGTGTGTAAGCTAGTGGATAAACCAAGGTGTAGCTATGTCATGATTGTAATGCAAGTTTGAGCTAAGAGAGGTGGTTTGCAACTTGATGGGAGGTGACTAGTAGGTTAAGGATGGACCTAGGTGACCCAAGATGCCCAAAGCAACTGAAGGCCAACCAAGAATACTATTGTAAGTTCAGTTTTGTCTTGTATATTGGGAGATTATTGGTAAGAGGAAACCTGGGCCTTCTCATTGTTGATGTAACTTTTATATTGGATATTTGGAGTTGTAATATATGCTTTGGATATTGCAAAGTGGAAGTGTTATATTTTTCTCTTTTTTAACTTCTTATTTGTATCCTTGTTCATCACTAATATGAGGGTTGTAGAGGCTCAAACAATGGAATTTTCATTAAATTGTTTAAACTAAGCAAAGGGGTTGGTTCTTTGCAGTCCAAATTATCTTATTTGTTTCTTCTCTTTATCCTCGTGAAAGACCATTCAAGAAAGGATTCAATTATGTCTATACCAATTTCAATAACACCCCCCTCAAATGGGTGTGGAAATTTCTTTTACTAGATCAACAAGATTTATTGCATACACTTTCTTTCACAAGTTTAGATTAATCCCCAAATCCCCACAATCCACTAGGTTTGTTATTTCCCTTTTATTTTTAGAGAAACATTTTTCTTTGGGACTTCCTTCAAGATATGGACATTATCCAAACAAATTCTACACCTGAAAATTATGTTCCTACAACTTAAAGGGATGGTAAATCTACTTATGGATAAGTAAATCCTCTCATTGGATGGGTGTAATCCATTGATAGATGGAGAGGATACAAAACATGCTTAATTATCCTTATAATAATCATGCAATTTCAAAAGAAAATGAGAGAGGGGAGAAAGGAGATACCTTATTCATAATGGTTCCCCAATTTTTGCAATGATTCTTGTTAGATCTAGGTCTAACTATGATAATTCACCAAACAATCTACATAATCATTAAGTAAGTAAAACCTTCCTCATTCTTTCATAAAACTGTGGATAAAATATTGCATGAATAAGAATTAATTTGATAACTCAAGATTAATTAGATCAACAAAATATAACTAAATATGCAAAATATATCCATAAACATGGATATTATTAATGGCAACAACAACAACAATTTCCTTCAAATTATTTGTTGTACTCCTAGCTCCAAGACCTAGAGTATTTCTCCTTGGCCATGAGTTCACATTTGCTAAACAAGCATAATCTAGAACCATATCATAGTAAGATAACCGAGATTTCTCTCACCTAAGCTCTAGTCACATCAATTCTAATGCCCATCACTAAATAATTGCAACAAATTATAGACTAAGGGCTCTCACTCCAATTTTGGTAGCATACAAGCACTTGAATATAGAATCTTTGACGCCTACCTTTGGATCATTTCTAGATCTCATGGCATGTGATTTGAGCAAATAGAAGTCATGTACAAATTTCATGCACACTAATGAGATTTTTCCAATTCATTGCTTGTCATATATTTCTATTTCTCAAAGCCCTAAGGGATAAATATGGGTTTTGTATAGGAAACCTATGACCAATTTCACTTGATCATCTATGATAAATGCATCAATGTTTTCTCTTTCACTAGGAATAAGTGCAACCTTAACATCCTTTATACATCAAGTCTTTTACGGGAAAATTCACCTTGGTTCAACTGTATTTTATTTTCATAGCATTTCATAACATCTTTGTTGGTCTATTGTGGAAAATAAAAATATAGCAACTCTACACTTCCAAAACCGAGGAACCTTATTCATTCTCTTGGAACAATACCATTGTTTCCACAACTTAAATTGTGGGTACTTCCCCAATCCCTAGGGAGAATCCTACCGTAGTTTGTAAAAATACATTGCGTACAAACCACCCTTGTACCATATGCCTAACATAGAGACATTACACTCATCATTTTTTGGATGTTGCCCGTTTCTTAGGCACATTGGCTATAATTCATCAAATAACTACTCTAACACAATCCAAATCTTCCCTTTCACCCATACCATATCCTTAAGTGGTTAATAAATGTAGCTCCACTATTATTTATTACATGTCCAAGTCAGTGGGGTCACGAAATGGTCACTCATCTAGTCTTTATGGATAGGAATATCATATCACCTATATATTCCCTGTACTATGATTATTGAATCAATTAAATGGTCAAACTTAGGTAGCTTTGCAATTCCCATCTCAATCTTTCCTCCCTTGCACTTAGGTTGTATATCCTAGGGAAATCACTCCTTTCCATTAGGTATCAACACCTAACCTCCACCCATGAGCATGACCACAAACACTCCTTGGCCATAGGTTGACTTTGTTTACATAGTGTTAACATATGTAGGTGCCTCAACACTTAGCAATGTGTCACACCCATGTGACATTAATGGCTCCATAAATCCAATCCAACTAATTTATTCCATTAAAATGTGATGAAAAAGTGCAAGAACCTTTTAATTCCCTAAAATATTCTCTTTCCAATTCCCCACTTATTATCCCCCCTGATTTTAATAAGGATTGCATCTTTTGCTTATCTTCTTGGAAGATTTTGTCATTGGATTGTTAGATCAACAAGGCGATGATGATCATGAGAATGTAATCCCTTATGTGTGAAAAAACTTTTTAGGAATTCCTCTCAACTACAATCATGAGGAGAATAGATTTAGCAAGTTCACATATGACTATCAAGTCTACTCTTGTACATTTAAATAATGTGATCTTGCCCTTGTGTATCATGTTGCAACGATGCCTTAGGTATAGGTAAGTTCGAATTTTTTGGTGAGGTGCCTTATTCAAGAAGAACTACCTAGATTAGGGAGCGTACATCCTTACTTACCCTAAGGATGGCTTCTTCAAGGTCACTATTAATGGGTTGTAATTGAAGTAATTCTACCCTTATGTAGCCACTCACTCACAAAATATTTTCTTGTACATTTTTGTTTGTGAATCAATAATTTTTTTATTTTTTTGTGATTGCCTTGTCATTTGACACTCTTTATCAATTTGCTTTCTTAATTTTCTAGATGAACCACCCACTAGCATATCACATTAGTTTTGTTGGTGGCACTAGTCAATGGACTCGTAATCTCGCCTCCATGGCTTGTGCATCGCAACTATGGAGGGTAATATCGGGGCACCCAAGGGAATAATAATAGATATGCGTTGTAATAATGTGAACACAATGTAATGTTTCTAAAATATAGAAGGACTTACTATTGGTTCCACCAACTAGAATGCTCCTTCTCTATAATGTTCTTGGGTTTATTTGTTGAATATTAAGGTTTTATTTTATATTGTGTTCTCATATATAATCACTTGAGAAGTTTCTTGTTAATTTCTTTGATATATCTAAAGATACAATACCCTTAATCTTTAGTAAATAAACCCAATAATCTAGACACACGCATAAACACAACATAATCAAACCCTTGAGGTAGGGTAACACCATATATTATTTCTGATGGAAGGAATCCACTCCTCAAGCAATACTTTCCTATTACAATAATATTCTTCACCATGCCTCATTACATTTCTTACAATACTTTAAATATTGAGGTAAGGTAATTTCAATAATATTCTTCACCATGTCTCATTAAATTGGTTACACTACATTATATATTGAGGTAGAGTAATTTCATATATTATTCCTTAAGGAAGGAATGCACTTCCCAAGAAAAGTTGTTTGTTACAATTATATTCTTCACCATGCCTCATTATATTGGTTACACTACTTTATATAGTGTTGTCGATCTCTTAAGAACATTCTCGAGAAGAAACATTATAGTAGTTGGAACCTTCAATAACTCCTTCTATCTTCTAAAATCATTACATTGTGTTCACATTATGGATAGGAGCCACCTTTGGGGGAATTAACTATCCCAAGGGGCATCCAAGCTTGACTGAGCTTTGCACAATCCTGGTGATAACATCCCATTGGTGGGATGATTGTTCTTCCATCATTGGGCCTAACCCCAACCTAGGCTTAATCTAGTTCAAAAATAAATAAATAAAATAAAATGAAATACATATTTTCTATTATTCCTTTGGGTACCTCGCTTGGTACCCCCATATTACCCCCATCTGTAGACTAAATTCCATCTTCGTTCACATGTTTTATCCATAAAACATGGGAAGAAACCATACAATATGAGAAATAGAGTAATGTAGCCATTTAGTACCAAACATTAGCATCATCCATATTAGTGACATGTGCATGGGGTACAACTAATTTCTTTCCACATTGATCTAGAATTTGGTTGTGTTTCTATGCTATGATGATGTTGTTATGTGATGTTATTATGCTTCTATATGTTTCTCATCTCGTTTTTGTTTTGGTTCCATGTTGGACCATAATAAGCTTGTTGATACTCACATCCATACCTTAATAATTGATGTTTAGCTGAGTGGTGTGGGTGGTGATAGACAACAACCTTATCTCTTGAATCATGTTGCTTGAACTCTTCAATTAATAGTCCCTTACCTTCTTTTTCTGTTTGTGCCTAGGTGTTTGGCTAGTTTGTGGCTGCTACAATATGATCTTATTTTGATTGAAATAGGGACTTATCCTCTACCATTTTGTTTCCTACATATATTTTTGCATGTGGATCCTTAGGCCCTTTTAGTTTACCAAGAGATATATCTTGTAGTGTAATTTTCTTCTCCTTTTACCAAATCTTCATTAAATTATTTTGAACATTAATATTAGTAGTACCAATTGATTATCTCCGAGGATATCCAAGAATAACATCCACATCATGGATATCTAGAACATAAAAATATGAATACAACACATATTTATCCACGTAAATATTCACATATTTAAAAACATAATATGCATATTTACACCATAGTCCTATGTGCTTTGATTATTTTTAGCTAGAGTTTGCATTTTTTTGTCCAAATTAGTAGTGATAAAATTATATTGGTTACTAAGGTTTATAGAGACAAACACATTTTCTTGTTGAATATATCCACGAACTTGTAATATAGGTTTGCCACATGAAAATAAGCCCATGGTGATTTATGGATAAATCTTATTGGCATAGGGCCATTGATCTAAAATAAACTTTTCATTTTCTTCATCAAAAAGTGTTATCACCTTTCAACACTCCAATGCTTGCCACCATATAACAACATCTTCTTTGAAATGCACGTGCAAAATAAATTGCCACTACTCCTTCCATAATGGAATTTGGTTTTGTATGAATAATTTGCTATTAGGACCATTCTCTTGTCCTATAGAATACATATTTCTTGCCATAACCTCGAAATAGAGCTAAGGTTTGAAAAAAAAAACACTTAATTTGCAATTAGTCTGCATGAGATAACTAGATGAAAATGTGCATAACTGCGGCTATACTTCTCCAATAGGTTGAGGAATGTTATCTTCTTGAATAGGATTCTCCATTAGATTGTGTATAGAAACTCCCTCTTCCTACAAGAAACATCATAAATTTTTATTTTTATTTTTTATTTATTTTTTTATTTTTTTCTTCTGTGTGGTTCATGGATCCCAAAGATCGGTGACAACTACTTGCATGAAATACTTGGACTAGGCAAGTCCACTTGAAGGGATCATCTCTTGCCAGCTCAACTAAAAATCTTGACTAAGTGTCGAGAGACTTGAACCCGTGACCTATCAATAGTAAAGGTTCTTTAACAACGGGGACTTGACCAATTGAGCTAACCCTTGGGGCTAAAATAAAGATTGTAATTATTCCCATTTTTCCTCATTTGGAATCTTATGTAATGTTGGATTAACCTAATGCTCATAAAGAGCAGATCCAATTATAAGACAAAATGACTCGCGCATGAGTCAGATAAAAGATTTGTCCACAAGCTAACAAATAAGAATGTCAATCGCATCTCCCACAATTCTAAAAGAGAATAAGAACAACTATTATAATGAATAAGTTTGTAAATGGTGACCTAAAGGAAGATTGAATCTTCCCCTGTTCATATGTTGTGTGCCTTGTCACATTTCAATGAGAATGTATCCTTCCTCCACAATGAGAATGTATCCTTTTTCCCTGTATATATGCTGAAAGGATAGAAGGGAAAAATGGTTCCTTAAAACTTTAATTGTGTCCATCCAACACTGAATGCCGAGATATTGAATATGGATTTTCCCATTCAACCATTCAATAGAATCTTTTGAGTCCCCATAGACCTCCATAGGTATACTATCAATGTTTTCCTCCAATTCTATCAATATGATATAATTCTCCTGTTGAGTCCTCTTGTACCTCCCTATACCACCTGCAATATTCAAATGACGTTTAACCTTGTGCTGACTTCAAGCCATGATCGATGAAGTGATGAGAGTGCATGTAATGCACCAAGTATAGCAGGAGCCAAAACTCCATTTTGTGTAATTTGGCATCATATCAAGGCGAGGGGGATGCCCAATTCTCGACACCCTCATTCGAGGATTTTTTAAATAATTTTTAAAATTCTTTACATTTTGGCTTTTTTTTTTTTTTTTAATCACCTTAAATTTTTGGTTTTAATCATTTTTATAAAAAAAAATTAATAATTTTTTGGTTTGGAAAATACACTTTCTTAATATCATTCAATTTGTTAAAAAAAAAAAAATCATTTTTTTAAACTAAATTTGTTTAAAAAAATTTGCATTACAACAATTTTATTTAAAGGTTGTTTTTCATAATTTTGTGTACATTAATGATAATTTATAATTTATAGTTAAAATATATTGCAATTTTAGTGCCCCATTGAAAATGTGTCAAGTTTCATTAGGCTAAGACCCCAAAAGAGAAATTTTTCTAACCATTCCATATATTTTTATGGTGAAATACTATGTCATAAACATCTGCGCACACTGCGACTTACTACGACCCCTGATCACCCCCTACTTTTGATAGGGTTTTCCCTATAGAATCCAATTTTGTGGGAGGCTCTAGCCTTTTGCCTTCTTCTTCCCCCAGTAGGAAACCTCCCATTAGAGTTGTTGCATTCATATATCATGTGCATTCGAGTCTAAAAGGAACCAGAACAAAACAAGACAAATTCATGAAGAAGTTGGTGAACATCCCAAATGTCTAGGTCAACCCTACAAAACCTAGAATCTAGCCAAAATAGGACTAGTGGATTAGTTCATGGGGCTATGGCCATCCCCAATAAATCTCTTCCAATGGGTAGATGGAAACTGAAAGCCACTTGTTAAAGGATCAATTGAAAACATTTTTTGTGTAGCAAGCTTTTATATATTCTTCTTTGAGCTAGAGAAAGGTAGATATCTCATATTTAGGAATGGGCCTTATTTCATGGGAGTTCAGGGTCTCTATCTAGACAAATAGACCTTGGATTTCAACCCTAAAATTGATGTCCCCTTATCTATTCTTGTTTGGGTGAAGTTGCCTCATCTTCCTCTTCATTGTTGGGATGGAGAAACCCTATAAAATATTGGAAACACCCTAGGAAAATACAACGACAAAGATGAGGTAATAGAATCAATGTATGCTTGTGCTACAATATGATCCGAACTTAAACAAGAATGCAACAAATTATAGATATAACCATAAATACAAAGATGCAACAGAAATAACACTTCATTTCAATAATATCAAATACTGAAATATGCTTCCAAACAAAATGGAAATAAGACTTGCTCGAGCGATGGTAGCTTATCTCTAAGAAGAGATGTGGTGGCTATATGCCTATGAACTGTGACAATGAGGCTTGAAGGCCTATTTATTATTGAGAAACAATGGAAAAACCTAAACATCCAAAAATCTAACCCTAGGAGATGAAGTGGTAAAACTATGGGCCCCGTTTGGGTAAATTGGTATATCGACTTCCTGAGGTTGTAACTTTGGCATATGATCTCTTTTTGATGTGCACAATACGACGTTAGAAAGATATATATGAGGAATACAAATTACAAATGGAAAACATGGGACAAAGACCCATGTTTCCCTGGCTTTCCCAAAAAACGTTGTTTAGGGCCTCAAAACAGCTTCAGAAGTTAAGGACCCGAAAAAATGCCAAAAATAGTAAACTGTGCTATAATTAAGGAAATTGAAAAACTGAAAGAGACAGTGGTGGAGGTCTAAGTGGAATAGGTAGGTGGCCACCAACATCCACCTGGATCATAATATGTGTTGAAGTTGACCTTGAAAAAGGATTACCTAAAGTTATTCAAGTCTCTTTAGATGTTTTTTCTTTCATTTAGCCTATCGATTATGATCAAATCCCCTTCAAACATTTTTTTCCATGAATATGGCAATTTTGTTAGGAAATTCCCCAAGAAGGAAGGAATGTCCTCTTCTCAAGAAGAAGAAGTCAATGGAAATCTCAAAGAAATAGGATAAATCATCCTTGCCATAACCCTCATAAATGTGAAGGAAGCAAGGCTCACAGAATACCCCTACCCCTGCCCTATGCAAGAAAACTCCTAATGCGATGATAACTGTGATACAGTGATAGCGTTTAAATAAAAGCGCTCAATTTTTTATGTGATAACTGTGATATATGATACAGTGATAGCGTTTAACACAAGCGCTCAAATTGTTTTTACGGTGATATATATGGTGATATATGTTACAGTGGTAGAATGGTTATCAATATTCGTTTCAATGGTCAATAATATATAAATGGCGTAGCAGAATTTTGGATGGTTTTGAATATACTTCCATATCAGAATCATTTTTTTTTTCAGCAGCAAAAGTTTTTTTCCTCCACAAAAGCATATTTTTTTGCCATCAGAAGTATTATTCTATCAGCAGAAGTTATTTTTTCACAGAATGCATTCAATCATATCCATGGTGGGAATAGTTCTCACTGGCAAGGAGAACTATCTTGACTGGTCCCAGATGATACAACACACCCTCATCTTCAATGAGTTGTGTAAAGGAGTGTGCGTCGGAGAAGGAGACAGTGACCCAGAAAAGCCTACATCAGACAAAGAGCTCGCCATTTGGGAAAACAAGAACAACAAAGGTTATGAATTAATTGTAGCATCTGTAAATAAAGAGGTGAGTCGCCACATTTCATCATATTCAACTGCCTTTGAAGCCTTACAAAAGCTGAAAGAACTCTATGACTCACATTCTGCACTTGAAGTCGTCCAACTCATGATTAAACTCTTCACTCTTGAACTGCAAAATAATGATCCTCTTGCTCTTGCATCTGAAATAAAGTCTATAATGCA
>APFE031151162.1:46410-56869 GCA_000404065.3 Pinus taeda
CATTGTTCCACAAATGAGAAAATTGCAGACATCTTCACCAAAGCTCTTGGAAGAGAAAAGCTTGAAAGATTCAGAACGATGCTTGGACTCACCAACATCCCTTCAGATTAAGGGGGGGAATGTTGACACCTAATCCTCTGCGATTGGGTGAATTTCGAATATGAACAGTCATCAAGAAGATGAACCGAGCAATCACATTCTTGTATATAACAATAGCTACCTAATGAAATAAATGAATCAGTTTTTACTGCCTTTGGAGAGTTACTACCTGGCCTGACACATTTAGCCTATCGATTATGATCAAATCCCCTTCAAATGTTTTTTTTCCATGAATATGGTAATTTTGTTAGGAAATTCCCCAAGAAGGAAGGAATGTCCTCTTCTCAAGAAGAAGAAGTCAATGGAAATCTCAAAGAAATAGGATAAATCATCCTTGCCATAACCCTCATAAATGTGAAGGAAGCAAGGCTCACAGAATACCCCTGCCCCTGCCCTATGCAAGAAATCTCCTAATGCGATGATAGAGGGATAAGACAAGGAAAAAAATCCACATTCTGATAACCCATTTGTGATCCTTGGAATTGAAGATGCAAAGGGTGAATCTCAACTCCCACAAGAAAAATCTCAAGAAAATGAGCATCAGGAGACAAATGAAAATATAGACAAAGAAGGAATGCTTGATCTTGAAGACGCCCCAACAATCAAAATTGTGACAGAGACACAAGGGTTAAAGGATGAAGAGGGATATGAATCTCCAAAGACAAGGATGGATCCCAAAGAAAATATCAACTCAGTTGAGGACAAATAAAAAACATAAGCAAATAGAGAAGTGGTGAGAACGAATTCAACTAGGAAAGTAGGAACAAAATTGAATAGGGAAGTACGACAGGAACATGTTGAAAGGAAAAGGAAAAAGGTACCTAGGGCGTAATACAAATCCATCGTATAAATTACCCAAAAATCAAAAGAAAAATGGCTTGATGGACACCTCCCTTAATGGAGGTGCCAAAACTAGCAAAAAATAATGAATATGATCCCCTAGAATTATAGGGGGATGGGTAATGAAGAAAGGGAACACAACATAAAAAAATCATCCAATATTACAGAATCGCCACACTTTTCTTCTTCAAGAGACCAAAATAAGTAAGGGAGAAAATCTCCTTAAATGTCAAAGGATATTGGATAATTCTAGCGCTATAGCCTCAAGATCTAGGGGAGCATCGGGGGGCCTATGCGCTATATGGTCTTCTATGTTCTTTTTCCTTATCTCTTAAGAGAAATCACAACATTGGATAAACACCAAGCTTTTGCATATTCTGTTTGGGAAAATATGCAACATTTTCAATATATGCATGCCCAATAATTATCAAGTTAAAGCTAAGCGTTGGGGATCCCTCCCGTGAAAGAAAGATCATCTCTAAAATTCTAGTCTTATAATAGGGGGAACTTTAATGTCACTATCCACCAATGGGAGAAGAACTGAGGAAACCTAATCAGGGACTAATTTGAAGAGAAGATAGAGGATCTCATTTATGTGCTATATCTATTTGATGTAAAACCCACACTGTCAAAGCACACTTGGATAAATAAGTGATTTGAGCTAGGGTTCGCAAAAACTAGGCTAGATCGATTTCTGGTTGGTGGTGATTTTCTTGACCAACTATTATCTTTATCCACCGCCCATCTATCCTGAGGTGGTTCAGATGATTTCCTAGTCAAGCTAAACATTGAATGGTTGCCAAAATGAGGTCCCATTCTTTTTAATATGACCTGTTATGGGTGAATGAGACATACTTCAAATCTTTAGTTAGCAGTGCTTGGTCTACATGGATTGTGGGCTGACCCATATACATATGGGATAAAAGAGTAGATAAAGAAATGGGCCCTAGTTTGGTAAAAAACACGATCAACTGGAGCTCATCTCCTTCAATCTCAATTAGAAGATACCCTTCAATGAATTCAAGAGCACCCAATGGCCAAGGATTTGCTTCTCAAGAAAATAAATGTATGAATATTTGCATAAGAAATTAAGATAAGAATAAGAGAGTTGGATACTAAAATCACAAAGACTCTGGTTAAAATCAAGAGAAAGAGCACAATGTTTTAAAAAAATAGACATAAATGAGGGAACACATAAATAGGGTTAATCAAGTTTAGGAAATGGAAACATCATCTCAGATCCACTAGCTAGTTGGTGATCAACTCCATGTGTTTAATGACCCACAAACTACCAAGAATCCCTTCATCGTCGAATGAGTTCATGAACAAAGGCAACAATATATTAATGATATATTACACCTCCCCATCATACATGTGGGATATATTATGCTTATTTTAAAAAAATTATATGGCACATCCAAATGATCCTGAGTTTGTTGATCTAACTCATATTATTGGATCATATGTTGTGAACAAAGAGAGTTATAATAGGTTAAGCAAAGGCAATGCATCAATAAAAAATCAACATGCATTAATTGGCAGCCACAACGTTGACTCATCCATGACACATTTGGGGTTGTCTTGGTGACTGGCAATTATTAATGTAAAGCCAAAAGTGAAAGAGAAATTGGACCTCAATCCATTTTCCAGAGGATGAACTTGGGTGGAAACCGCCCTTTTGCAATGGCAACAACAAAAAGTGACTCATGGTCGAGAATATGCATTGATACCTAGGAATTTTGAATGGGTTAGGGCTTCTACATATAACCAATAATCCATCAAGTTGTCTAAGGCAAGATGTTGGTGATCTATCAACTATAATGAAACTTCTTATTTGAAGCAAATAATGACTTTGTATCAAAATTTATGAAAGTGACTCTTTAGGAGCACTATGATGGGGTCTATCGATGGTAAATTTCAACATGGTTATCATATTACTATGACGATTGTCCCAAGGATAATTAGGTATGGTTGTTCTTTCATTTGGCTTGTTGATCAAATCCCCTTCAAATTTTGTTTCTTCCATGAATATAGTCATTTTGTTAGGAAATTCCCTAACAAGGAAGGAATTACCTCTTCTCAAGAAGAAGAAGGAAATATCAAACTCAAAGAAAGAGGATATATTAGCCATGCCATAACCCTCATAGAGGTCAAGGGAATGAAGCTCACCTACCCCCCCTTCCCTCATGTAAGAAATATCCTAATACAATGACAGAGGGAGAAGACAAGGACCAAAATCCACATTTTTATAACTCATTTGTGATCCTTGGAATTGAATGTGCAAAGGATGAATCTCAATACCCATAAGAAAAATCTCAAGAAAATGAACATGAGGAGATAGATGAAAATATGTATAAAGAAGGAATGCCTGAGCTTGAAGAAACCCCAACAATCCAAATTGTGACAGAGACACAAGATATAGAGGATGAATAGGGATACAAATCTCCAAAGGAAAGGATGGATCCCCATGAAAACATCATCTCAGTTGAGGACAAATCAGAAACATAAGCAAATAAAGAGGTGGCGAGGACCAAGTCAACTAGGAAATTAGGAAGAAAATCAAATAGGAAAGCATGAAAAGAACAAGCTAAAAGGGAAAAGGAAAATGGTACCCAAGGAGTAATAAATAATCCATCATACAAATTACCCAAAAATCAGAAGAAAAATGGCCCAGTGGGCACCTCTCTTGATGGAGGTGCCAAAACTAGCAACAAATAATGAATAATATCATGGAATTGTAGGGGGATGGGTAATGAAAAAAGGGAACAAGAGATCATAAATATGCTAATATTACAGAATCCCCACATTCTACTTATCTAAGAGACTAAAATTGGGGAGGGAGGAAATATCCTTAAATTTTGAAGGATATGGAAGAATTCCAATGCTATAGAATTAGTATCTAGGGGAGTATCGGGGAGCCTATGCACTATATGGTCTTATACACTCTTTCACCTTCTCTTTGAAGATAAATGAAAACAGCGGATAAACACCAAGCACATTCATATTCCATTTGGGAAAATCTGCAACATTTTCAATATATACATGCCTAATAATTATCAAGCTAAAGCCAAATGTTAGTGATCCCTCCTAGGAAAGGAATATCATCTTTATAATTCTAGTCTTATAATGGGGGGGGACTTTAATGTCACTATGCACCAGTGGGAGAAGAAAGGAGGAGGCCTAGTCAGAGACCAATTCCAAGAAAAGGTGGAGGATCTCATTTCTGAGCTAGATCTCTTTGATGTAAAATCTAAAATATCAAAACATACTTGGAGAAATAAGCAAATTGGGCTAGGGTTCATAGCAGCTAGGCTAGATCAAGTTTTGGTTTGCATTAATTTTCTTGTTCAACAATTATCTTTATCCTCCACTCGTCTAGCTTAGGGTGGCTCGAATCGTTGCTCAGTCAAGTAGAACATCGAATTGTTTCCAAAATGAGGACCCATTCCTTTTCAATATGAACTGATATCGGGTGAATGAGACATAATTCAAATATTTGATTAGTAGTGCTTGGTCTAGATGGATTGTACGCTTACCCATATACATATGGGAGCAAAGTGGAAATAAAGAAATGGGCCCTAGTTCAGTCAAAAACCAGTTCAGCTGGAGCTCATCACCTTCAATCTTAATTATTAAAGACTCTTCAACAAATTGAAGAACTCCCAATGTCCAAGGATTTGCTTCTCAAAGAAAAAGAAATATACGAAAATTTACATATGAAATTAAGAGAAGAATAACTGAGTCGGAGACTATTGATGGGAAAAAATGACTTCATCAACATGTAAGGGAGACCACCTAGTTAAGGCCCCAAATTAGACCCTTATTTGATTAGTATGATGGTTCTGAGTGGTTCAAATGGGTTTCCAATTACTCGTTCCTAAGACTAGCCTAAGATCAACCTAACCTAACCTAAATATTATTCTAACCTAACCCTAATTTGCTATGTTAAGTAGTGTTATTGCTAACCCTATGACATTATGTTAAGTTAATACTTGTTGTTAATCTTAATGTAAAACTATGTTAAATATATACTAATGTTATCCTAATACTAAGGTTATGTTGGTCATTAATCTAAGTTAATATAAAGCTTCTATGTTAGTGATAACTAATATGTATATATTCGGCTATAAATATTACATATGCTACAATGTAGTACTAACTACACTAAACCACTGTGCTATATATTAATATTAATTCTAATCTACTGTAAGACTATAATATACCTATGTTACTTTATTATAATGTCAAAAGGTTAGTCCTAAGGGAATGTTAGTATCCTAATTAAGTTGACTTAATTAATTATTATGTTATCTATTTATTACTATTGAATCTAGTTAAATCTAGCTTCTAGATTAATTTAAAATTATTTCTAATTGTCTTAAGTTAGCTCTATAACGTTATTTATCAAACTAAACATGTTGAAATATGGCAACAAGAATATTCCAATTTAATTTGTCCTTGAATTAAATTGTCAATTAAAATCAAATTTAGTCTTAACATCTACTTGGAAATAATTAATAATTAATTTTAAATTAATTAGTTGGAGAAATTCAAGTTAGAAGTCATTCTGAAGTCATGCAAGAGTTATTCCTTAAATTAAAGAGATAAGATTGAGTTATATTTGAGTTGTAATTAGTTAACTCAGTTTACTGAGTTAAGTCCATTTAGATTAGTTCCAAACCATTTGAGTAACTATAGTGAGTTAACAGTCAGTTGATGCATTAATGCACTCAACTAGTGCTACTCCAGTTAACTGAAGGTTCCCTCATCAGAAATTGATGCATGTCTATTCTGAGAAAGACCCAATTGAGATTAAAGTTCAAGGACAGTGTACTATTAGTTGCATGTGTTTTCTCATGGAGAAAACTCATGCATGCATTCAAGGATAAATCCTTGAGGATTGCGCAGTTTTAAAGGGAGATCATCCACTTGGTAACTAGGAATCATCCACAAGGCACAATGCAAAGAAATAGGAGCTTGGGGGGCAGAGAGGAAGGCTAAAGAGAAGCCAAGATTGCCTGTGAGCATCTGTGAGGATTGTATTGAGAGCTGGCTAGCTGTGAGAGCTAAGGCTTTGTGTAATTCCTATGTATTTCCACCATGTATGATAATACAATAGTGTGGGGTTTTTAGCTGAGGCTTTCCCCAAAGTATTTTCATGTGTATTGTGTGTTTGATTCTTCTTCTTTTAGTTATATTGTTTAGCTCGATCTTTAAGCTTCCTCAAATTGATAGTAGAAGTAGGTTATAGTATTCTTCTTTGATTTATATTGCATTATTGGGTTAACCTACCATCAGATTTTCTACATGGTATTAGAGCTGTATTTGTATAATTATCTACATGGTATCAGAGCTGTGAAAAATATACTGAGAAGAGAATTCAAAGTTTGAAGTTCGGGGTTGCAGGTGCAAATTGAATTCATATCATCCTTCAAGGTTGGCCAATGGTGTTCTATGGCTTGAGACTCAAGTATGCCTTGGAAGGTAGCTTGAATTACATAGCATGGCAAGATAGAATGGAGGTTGTATTAGAAGACAATGGCTTGAAGGAATTCATTGATCAAGAAATCCCAAAGCCATCTTCAACTAATGCACAAGAGTTGGCTGAGTGGAAGAAGTGTGTGGTGAAGGCGAGAAGGATCATCCTTGAGGGAGTTCGAGACCATATTGTCTCGAGTCTCCATGGGAAGGATAATCCATTTTCAATGTGGAAGATATTGAAGGACCTCTACCAGAACAATAGCGACCAGAGGAAATTGGCACTCAAGGATAAGCTTCGAAGAATCAAGATGGAGAAGGGTGATACTATTTCCACATATCTGAACAAGCTCACCACCTGTAGAGATAAGCTTGGCAGTGTGGGAATAATTACTGCCGATGACGATATGGTGAGCCTCGCTCTCCTTGGCCTTACAAAGAGTTGGAATAGCTACCAGGACTCTGTGAATGGAAAGGAGAAACTGCTGGATTGGGAATGACTGTGGTTGGATCTTATGCAGGAGGAGATTAGGAGGAGCACACCAGATGGTTCTTCATCCAATAATGATGATGAAGAAAATCTGGCCTTAGCAAGTAAGGCAAGGAAAGAGAAGGGGAAGGCTTCCTATTTCAAACTGAATTCTTCTCATGGAGGGAAGAAGGGTGACATGTCTAAAGAAAGATGCTTTAAGTGTCACAATATGGGACATTATGCGACTAATTTCCCATTGAAAAGTTCCAAGAAGGGATCCTCGGAAGGATAGGAAGGTGAGGCATTAGCCTCTAAGTTTGAAATGGAATTTACTCTCATCGCATGCATGGTGTCATCGATGATGGGTTGTGTCTGGTATCTTGACAGTGGAGCCTCATTCCACATGACCGGTGATAAAAATTTATTCAGTGCCTTGGAGGAGAAAGACCTCAAGATGCTCATAGAGATGGGTGACGACGGAAGGTATAGTGTTTCAGGAGTGGGCACAGTTGCTTTTCAAAGGGATCATGGAGTTCCTTTCACCTTGATAGATGTGATGTATGTGTATGGACTGAAGAAGAACTTGGTATTGGTCACGATGTTGGAGGACGAAGGCTACGATGTTTTCTTCAGTAAAAGAAAGGCGTTCCTAAGACACATAGCCATCGGTCAGACCAAGAGGATAGGGATTCAGGTGAAGAATCTCTGTAAACTAGAGGTAGATGATTGTGCAGCATTGAGTACGCAAGAAGAACTGGTGAGCCAAGACATTAGTGAGTTGTGGCATAGGCGGTTGGGCCATTTGCATCATGGGGTTTTGAAGATAATGCAATAGATATCTACAGGACTTCCCAAAGGTAAAATTGAGAAAGTTGGCACATGCGAAGGTTGTACCTTGGGAAAGTACACCAAATCTTCCTTTCATGATTGAGACAGTTGAGAAGAGGCTATCTTAGAGAGAGTTCATACTGATTTGTGTGGACCATTCTTGATGTCATCTATAACGAAGCAAAGGTATTATGTGATTTTCATAGATGACTATTCTCGTAAATGTTGGATTTATTTCATGCAGAAGAAGGACCAAACCTTCATAAAGTTTTGTGAGTTCAAATATTTGGTCGAGAAAGAGTTAGGGAAGAAGATCAAGGCCTTGAGAAGCGACAACAGTGGAGAATATGTCCCTCAAGAGTTTAAGGACTTCTATGCAGCGGAAGGAATTAAACGAGAGTTGACGGAACCTCATAACCCACAACAGAATGGGGTCGCCGAGAGGAAGAACAAAACTATTGTAGGGGTAGCACGGGCAATGCTGCATGACCAAGACCTACCACTTCACTTGTGGACTGAGGCATGCATCACAATGGTCTATTTGCATAATAGAATCCCACATCACATACTTGGGATGAAGACACCAGAGGAAGCTTTCTCCGGTAAGAGACTAGATGTGGGCCACTTCAGGATCTTTGGCTCATCGGTATATTTCCATGTGAAAAAGGATGCACGGAAAAAGCTTGAGCCGATAGCAGAGTTGGGGATATTTGTGGGGTACACTAATACACCTCACAGCTATCGGGTGTACTTTTCTACTAGTCGGAGGATAGTGGTTCGCAGAGATCTCAAGTTTGATGAGCAGAAGGCCATGCGAGTTTCCCTTGAGAGGGAGCTCCAACTATAGGCTATGGAGAAACTATAGGTTCGTAAGGTGGAGGAGCCTCAGATTGATGCGGAGCAGTCGCATGCAGAGGTTCCAGGAGTGGAGACATCCACTCAAGCAGAGTCTTCCAGAGATGGACAAAAGCGCACAAGAGAAGCTGACAAATTTTTGGAGGATGTGAGAGAGAATGTGGGAGCACCATCTTCCTAGCACAGACAGAGGAGGTCACCTGAGAGGTACACTGGATACATGGCCCTTGCTGGGGAATGTGTTGAGACCGAGCCATCTTCCTTTGAGGAAGCAGTGCAGCAGCCGATTTGGGTTGATGCTATGCTGGAGGAGTATGACTCCATAGTTCACAACAATGTTTGGGACATGGTTCCGAGACCAGAGAACAAGTTAGTTGTGAGTTCCCGTTGGCTTTACAAGGTAAAGCAAGCTGCTGATGGTAATGTGGAGAAGCATAAGGCAAGATTTGTTGCCCATGGCTTTTCATAGGTCGAGGAGATTGACTATGATGATAATTTTACTCCTCTCACAAGGTACTCATCTATCAGATCTATGTTGGCACTATCAACGTAGATGGGTTGGAAGATCCATCAGATGGATGTAAAGACTGCATTCCTCAATGGCTAAATTGAGGAAGAGGTGTACATAGAGTAGCTGGAAGTTTTTGAGACCTTCGATTGTGAATCGCATGTGTGCCAACTCAAGAGAGCATTGTAAGGGCTAAAGTAAGCACCTTGTGCTTGATACACTGGGATAGACAACTACTTCACCGGGTTGGGCTTCACAAAGAGTGAAGCGGATGCGAACCTGTACCACATCATGGTGAAAGGTAAGCAGTTGATCATCGTACCTTATGTTGATGATCTCATATTGAGAGGTGATGATCAGTTTATCGTGTCTTACAAGGAGTACCTTGCAAGAGACTTCGATATGAAAGACGTGGGTCTCATGCATTACTTCCTTGGCATGGAAGTGTGGCAGAAGGATGGGGAGTTGTTTGTGTCTCAGAGCAAGTATGCCAACGAGATACTCAGGAGATTCCACATGGAGAAGTGCAAGCCCATGCAGACTCCTCTAGCAGGTAACTGGAGGAATGAGGTTGCTACTTCAAGAGAAGTGGTAGAGGATATTGTGTATAGGCAGCTTGTGGGTTCACTGATGTACTTAGTGAACACACGACCAGATTTGTGTTATGCGGTGAACTAGCTGGGTCAAGCGATGGTTCAGCCTACCAAGATGTTTTGGAGGGCGGCAAGGCATGTATTGAGATACCTCAAAGGCACATCTCAGTATGGATTATGGTACAGACGGACAGAGGGAGTGAAGTTACAGGGCTTCGCTGATGCAGATTGGGTAGCGAGTCCATCAGATTGAAAGAGCACATTAGGAGGGATTTTTAACCTTGGGTCAGTGGAAGTTTCTTGGTACAACAGGAAACAGAGGCCGTTGCACTCAGCTCGACAGAGGAAGAATACATGGCAGCAAGTCAGGCAACATGTGAGGCCATCTAGATGTGGAAAATCCTAGTTGGTTTGTTTGATCAGAGGATGGATCCAACTGTGATCTATTGTGATAATCAGAGTTGTATCAAACTCTTTGCGAATCCAGTATTTCATGATAGGTCCAAGCACATTGACATCCGGTATCATCATCTCAGAGACTTTGTAGTGAGGAGGATCATGTTGCTGCAGTATATTTCGACAGAGGAGTAAGATCTTGATATTTTGATAAAGGCATTGTCAAAGTATAAATTCGAGTTCAATAGAGACAGGATCGAGGTGGCACATAATCCCTTTCTTGTTGAGAGGGAGTGTTGAAATATGGCAACAAGAATATTCCAATTTAATTTGTCCTTGAATTAATTTGTGAATTAAAATCGAATTTAGTCTTAACAACTACTTGGAAAT